>VZTT01002380.1:0-11742 GCA_013400855.1 Buphagus erythrorhynchus
TTTGGGAATGTGACCCCAACTAGGACTTGCAATATTCACGTGTTCCCTTATCAGAGACAGTTAGTTTGAGAAAAAAAAAATTAAAAAAAAAAAAAAGATTGCTGGCATCACATGGCAATCCATTCCATCTTATTTTGAAATTAAAAGTGGAATTTGAAAAGTTAATATTTTTTTGCTCAAGATGTTTCATCAGCATACTTTCTGTACTTCAGCTTTTAAGGACAAACAGATTGGGTTTCTGGAGAGTAGCATGATAGAATTCAAAGAAAGAAGGGTTTCCAGAAATGTATATAACTTAGTATACAGGTATTTTGACAAATCTCTCATACGTGATTTTTTGTTAATGTGCTAAGCAATGGTATTTTCTGCTGTATTCTTAAGATGTACATAGAACAAAATGCAAACTTATGCTGAGAATTTATGTACTAAGCAAAAATTGTAATTTAATGAAGCAGCCAAGCATCATAAAAGAAAAACATTCAGGTAAGATTCAGGGGGTTTGTTTCTCAGGGTTTTTTTGCAGGCTGTATATCTTGGATGCACGTGTTGTAGACTTATGCTTCACCTTGTATTTAAATTCTTCACAGAAGCTTAGAAGATTCATCTTTTAGTGGGTGGAATCCAGACTATGAGCATGTGCCAGTTATGGTTACTCTGGACATTTTACAGAGTATGTAATCTCATAACTTGCTCCAGAATATTCAATCCCAACTATTGTTTAAGGCAAGAAAAAGACAAACCCAAATCCAGACAGGCCACTTAGAACTCACACTTTAAATATTTTCCAGGGGCCTAGAAAGTGGATACCGTTCATCCACAAGTACATCAAGCCTCAACCTTGCAGGCCAGGGAAAACTAAGTTTAAATCAACACCCAATGTGCAAATTTTACTTTATCAGTGAGGGGATACTGCTCATTATATCTTTTAAATCAAAGGCAAGGCACATTTTGCATATGCTGCATCTCTCCAAACATAATGTCATAGCTGGAGGATCCTGTTCTCAAGCTGGAATAAAATATGGAAAGAGTTTGCTGTGGTGTGCAGCCTCTAATAAGGGACCAGAGCATCATCTTGAGTTTATTTTCAGCTGCCAGATAATTTCAGCTAAAGGGAAAGAAACCCGAGAGAACAAGCCCCAGCCCCCTGCACCAACAATTGCAGACACCTCAGTCCCTCCCTGCAAGCCAGGCACCACACTTATTTTTCCCCAGGCAATGCAAACCCTCTGCTTCTCAGGGGTGTACCTGGGAGAGGTTTCTCAGTTTCTCCCTGGCTGGTGGCCAGCCCTCAAAGGGAGCAGTGTTTGCAGTTGCATCACCATTGCACAGCCCACTGGTTTTCATTCTTAATCACTTGTGCACTTGCCCGCCTAGCACTCAGCTCCTCCGGCTTCTGTCCAAATTCCTTCTAGGATGGACAGATCAGTTCAAGGCAGGACAAGTAGGGATGTGTCCGTACATCAAGCTGTAGTTTCCATCTCAGTGCCCAGGCTGTCTCAGGCCACCTGCACACAAGGTGTCTGTGGTGTCCTTCCACTTTCTCAAAGCTGTTCAAAGCTTTCAACTTCAGTTATGATCATGAATTTAGTTACAATAACGAACTAAAAAGTCACTCTCCTCTTCTGTGCATAAGACTAGGACAAGGGCACTGACAAAAGGCCAACTTGCTACTCACCACAGCCTATCGTCTCTTGCTCTGCTGAGGGACAGAACTGTACGAGCCAGAGCAGCTCCTCCCTGCTCTGTAGGACAGCACTGGGGCCAGCTGCCCCTCTCAGCTGGCCCGTTAGAGAGAATAGGATTTTGGATGGCACACGATGTGGCCACGTAGCAGAGAAGAGCTTTCCAGAGGAGTCACTCCTATGTGGATAGGAGCTGCGCTACAAGGATTAATTACAGTCTTTCCTTGGGAGGCTTCAGCAAGCTGTGATCTATACCAGTTATGTGACTAGAATGACTTTTCAAAGAGATCTAGATTTATTGCTGCCCTAGAAATCTGGCTTAGGCCACTAATTTAGACAGGAGTCTCCAATTATGCGTGGTCTCTATTTTTTATCAGATTATTGCTAAAGCAACATAATAAATTTTCAAACCATTCTTTCAATGCCACACTGGAGAAGCCAGTTCCCAGAGCAATGGTATCAGATAGATAAAGAGATCATCTGAGACACGTTTATGAAGAACAGTACTGGAACCAGGGAACAAAGAGTATATGGGCTAATGCTGTCTAAAATAAAGCCTCCTGGTTGATGAAGATCTTTGTGACATCTTATGATTACCACAAGATTGTAATACGACTGCTTTGTACAATATTACATGTAATATATCACTGGTCCAATCTTACACATACTTACTTGTGATACTGCAAATGCTGTTCTAGAGAAAGGTATTTCTGCTGACTGCAAATGTAAAATTAGGTATTAAAATGTTATTGCAAGTAAAGATCTCTTTAAAGAAAATGTTTAAATATATACAATTTAATACAGATTTCTTTAATTTGCATTACTGCTGACTTTTTCCTTCTGAATTCATTTTTTGGATCTGTTTTATGTGTTCCTATACGTGGGAAGGTTTTCCCCACCTCTATATAAATCTTTGAGAGAAAGCAAACCTTCCTCTTTTCATGTGCCCAGCTAAGTTCAGGATGTGCAAGCAGACCCCTAAATCACCTGCCTCTTGCTAGAATCAGAATTTTCTGTGCTACTTTAATAGCATCCTCTTGTAGTACATAGGAATTAAAACATCTTCACAGCCATGAACGTGATGTCCTTGTCGGGCTGAACCAGAGAAACCACTGGCATCCTCAGGGTCTTTGACAATCAGCTGAGTTTATAACCTCTTTTTCTCCCCCGTTTAAATCTAACTTGCAATGGACATTCAAAAGAACACATTGTTCTTATTTTAAGTCTAAAGCTCACAAAGTCAAATCTCCCTGCAGCAATCCGACAACTTCCAGAGCCGTGCCCTGATTTTCAAACTAATAAACTTCAGAAGGATGTGAACTTAATTCATGCAAACCAGGCCACTTCTTTTTAGGCACCTCCATATGGATTAGTGGCTTAAATCCAAGTACCCAGACCTCAGAGTCAGCCCAAGGCCTTGAAGTGTCAACTCTTAAAAAATATCACTTTTAAAAGAATGACAAAAAGTGCATTATTTTACCAATGACATTTATTTGAAGGGACGCAGAACATTAACTAAAGTGCTTTAAAGGAGGAAATATAAACAGCTTCCTTAAAGCTATTAGTTCCTAAGTAGCCTTAATACAATTGATAAGATTAGCCTCCATGCATTACATGAGCTTGGGCATTTGGTAATACCACACAAACACAAGTGTGCAGCTTAGCAAAGTGCATGGGAATGCTATATTGGGCTCACAGGCACCACGGACCTCCTATCTGATGGGCTGGGAAGATTTTCAAGGCTGATATAAAGAAAAAGGGATCCCAGCAAAACAGTGACTGATTTATACCCAACTTGCATGTTTTGAGAAAGAAGCCGATGCTGTTCTCAGCATAATCAATGGAAAACGGGGACGGATCACAAATGCTCATTAAAAAAAAATAGAAAGAGCATTATTAGAGATTAGTTAATTAAGAGATAAGGCCAGAAAAATAGAATGCAACCATGTGATAACAGCCCCCTGTGGGGAAGACACAGGCTTAGGCAAATTTATTTCTGGCAACAGCAATGCAGCTATCTCAAACCTGAAGTCATGCCTACGTGGAACATTTTCTGATTTATATCAGACCTATAGTGTTCAGTCACTGACCGAAACACTGAAGTAGTAAAACGCCTCTCTCCAAGCACCTGCATTTGCTGTTCCCATGTCATTTCATAGGTATTTCTGAATCTGGACCCAAAGCACAGTTGTAAGGTGGGAAAGCTGGAAGAAAGCCTGGCCTGGAGCTCAGCTTTGTAGACTCCATCACAGTCTCTGCAGCACCCTGTCCTGGGGAACTCCTTTTTGCAGTTCCTCCCTTAACATTTGGGAGGGCTCCACAGAGGGAGGGCTGAGCAGGACTCCCACCTCCCATCCCATCAGCTCCCCACAAAGAACATGCAAACAATTACTCTTGCCTAATTGTTTCTAAGAGGATAGTCCATAAACCACGAGAAGTACATTACCACGGATTGCACTCAAAGGCCCCCAGAGCAAAGGGTGCTGCAGGAATCAGGAACCCGTCAAACAGTGAAACAAGGACCAAAGAGCAGGTCTGCAGCTTGCCACCAGACTGATGCACAACCCCTGCACAGGCAACCAAGCACCACATCCCCAGGCAAAACAGGGATTTCAAGCATTGCAAAGCAGAAGTGAGGAGATTTGGGCATGTGGAACTTGGAAAGGCACAACTGCAGCTGGAGGGTGATGAAAGGAGGAGAACAAAGCACTAAATCTGAGGCACACAATTCCCCAGACTGACTCCCTTGGTAATAGGGTGAAAATGTTTAGTTCTCGAAAAAAACTCCATGGAAGTCACTTTGAAGTCTGTGATGATACTGAATTTAACAGCAGCACCAAAGAAATGCTGTCCTTCCCAGCTGGAGACACACAGAGCCCTCGCTCCAGACAGGCAACAATGTCAGGATACCCAAGCTGGAAGAAAATCTGGCTGTGTTCATCGGTTTCAGGGCACACACAGTCCCCAAACACAAAGTTTTCCTCTTACAAATCACCCTCTGCCTTCCCAGCCACCCAAATAACCTGTCCAGAGGGTGGCACAGCTCTGCCTTAGACAAACGCTTTTCCAGATGGGTGTGAGTTTTCCTATTTACACGTGTTTTCTCCATACTGAATAAAAGGCTAAGGCTAAAAATGACTAAAACACATGGGGGACATATCAACAAGGTCAAGGTAAATTCACAACTTTGTATGAATGAATCTTTCATTAATTACATAAATTAATCAAGAGCATAAGTGAAATTGATTCTGTAAAGTTGCTGTTGGCATATTTTAAGTAAATTCTGACAGCATTTCTTGTTTCCACCCCAGAATGTTAAATGTAATTAGAACTCAAAATTCAAATTTATTCTCTACTTCTCAAAGTTCTTTATTTTATTATTATTTTAGAGCATTTTAGATTATTTTTGAGATTAAGTAATATCAAAAATGGATCAAATGCATTTCAGGAAGCATTTTATTCAGGGAAAAACTTGCAGTGGTATGTCTAGATTTCAAATAATTACTACCACACAATATCCCTGACTCCAGTGGGAGAAAACAACTTTCTGTCCTCTTCCTCTTTGCAAGGTGGCACTCAACCAGGAGTGCTACTTACACAGATAGATATTCCCAGTGCCACATCCCCTCCTCAAACACTTCACAGCCAGGTCTAGGTCTCTGTCACTGGTGAAGGTGGATCAAATGGATCCCAAATCTCTGAGAGCAGGACTCAACCCCATCCTTGTCTCACCACATCCACTGCTGCTGCAGCCCTGGGAACCACGTGCACCTCAGCAGCCATGCCTGCAGCAGGGCATCCCACCCTGAGCACCCACTGTGCTCCAGGGCAGTGAAGCAATCACACGTGGTCTTGGGTTTGTCCTAAATGGATGTAACACCTTCCAATGCCTGGATAACTGCTCTTCCACATCTGCCCAACAATCTGAAGTGTTCACACAGAAATGTTTGTCTCACACATGTTGGCATTAGAAGCAGTTACTCCAGCCTCCCAACTGAACACTCTGTGCTTCTGCATGCTCCAAGTGACACACATGTTGCTGGTGTAGAGCATTTACCACTCCATTAGAAAAAAAAAAATCCTCAAAATTCCTTGTTTTCAGCTCCATCCTGTTCAAGCTCCAAGCACAGAGTGGAGCTTAAAGCCTGGATTACAAAGTAGTACACAGAAAAACAAACAACAAAGTTCTTTGTTTCACAGTTCATGCCATACCCCAAGCTTTCAGCTATTAGAGCACTTTATGAATTTCCAAAACCTGACCTGGAAGGAGTTATTATACACAGATGAGACACCTGACTAGTTCAACAGCATTAAGCAGATGCTTAGCAATTACTGCAGATTTTTTTTCTTCTTCTAATGTATTTTGTGCTAAATTGCACATTCATTCCAAGACTCTGATACAATCACTGCAAGAAAACACAGGCTTCTTGGAGCTGTCTTTACAGGGAACAAATAGCACCTTTCTAATGCAGGCATGTCTAGTTAGAGGACACCAGTGAATTACATCAGTGAACACATTGCTGATCCCCTCACCCTCCTTATTATTATATAATCTCCTCTCCTATTCATTAGCACACTACCATCCTCCACACTTAAGAGTACTGCAAGTACAGAAATACGTTTCACACGTTGTTCCTCAAATACATGGTTGATTTCAAATCAACACTTTGGTTTTATAAGTCTCTAAAATATTCCGCAGTGGTCTGCACAGGCACCATCCCTAACCTGAGCTCAGCTGTCCCACCCTGCCCGGGGCTCTCTACCCAGTCTGGCTTTTCTTCCAGGATCCCACGCAAAGGACAAGCTGGAAAACTTACCACCTCCGAGCTCACGCTGTCTGAAAAGAGACTGTGAAAATATATATTCACAAACTGATGAAAAAGTAACATTTAATCATTGCTGTCATGGAGACGAAGATCAGTACTTGCCATTTCGTAGCTCCTACACCTGGCGCACTGCGAAACTCCTCATACTCTCCCTCTTCTTTTTTCCTCCAAGAGAGGAGTGTTTGACAAATCTCTCCATCAAAGATGTAAGATTTGGGCATCTAATGTTTGCATGCCAGGAGAGGGGGAAAGGTGGCAGAAGAGCAGGAAAAAAAAAAAAAAGAGGATGAATATGCAAAAGACTCAAGATAAAAATATGCAAAGCAGTTTTTATCTGTGGAACAAAGATTTGTAGAAGAAATGTTAAAACTGCCACGAATGAAGTATGAATAGAAACACACATGTATGAAGCAGCAGATGAAATAACTGAGCAAGCCTTTAAAGAGCAGCATGTATGGATAACAAGGGATGTGACTGACAGCAATAAAGTGGGAAGATGCTGAGAAATGTGTTGTTTCCACCCAGCCCAGGAAGCCTGAGCTCCAAATGGCCGTGGTACAGTTGCCTTCTCAGCAGCAGACCTGTGCTTTGGCAACAAGAGGGAGAGTGTGTGGTGTGTGCCATTCCTCTTCCCGTTATTACATACCAGCCAAGGCACCCGAAACAGGAAGAGACAACAGACAGCCTTACTTGAGATTTAGCATGGGTAAAGCAGGATACTGAGGCAAAGCACAGCCCCACAAGTCCTACCGAATCCCAAAGAATATAAAAGACATTTCCAAAAGCCATTGCTCCTGTCCTCTGCAGCACCTAGTCCTGGCCAGACCACGCCTTGGTGTGTATGGGTGTGTGTGGGTGGATACAGTGAACTTCAATGAGATGAAATCACCATGCCCTTCTGTAGGGTCTCAAGCTGAAGTGAGAGGGTGTTTTAGTACTGAGCTTTCATAAATACATATATCATAAACACTCAGCTACTTCTCAGGGCCAGCTGGTGATAAGGGGCACTGAGCAGCATCAAAACACTCCTGACATGAGCAGAGGGGTACAAGGCATGCCCAAGTGTGGTAATCACAGGGCTCTTCTTTGTAAAAACCTGAACTGTTTTATTGCAGCTTATACTCCTCTATCAGCCTGTCACACATTTAACAAATACACCTTAACTACTCTAAGGTGACAAGTAGCATTATCAACAAAACTAGCTCAATGCTGTTGCATAGAAGTCACACATTAGCCATGAGAGAGCTGATTCTCCTAGAACACAACCAGGAATCACTATTTCTCCTGACCCTCAGCCTTGGAATAAAATGGATAATGAAATCCCTTCTTCCCCTCACTGGAAAAAAAACTGCTTAACTGTCTGAAAAGCACAGGTCTGTGGGACTTTTAGTCAGGCCCCTTAGAGTTTTCCAATGGATGAACTTCCAGAACCTGGTCTGAGGGAAAGCACTGATAGATGGAGAGCCTCAGCCAAGACTGGGATCTCCAAGTTCTTCCCTGTCCCTGACCCAACAGTTCAAACTTCTACAACAGAATCCCCAGACTCCATGGGCACTGTTGGCTGGCAGCAAGGAGAGGTAGGGAGGTTCCAGCTCCTCCTGGCCATGCCTCCAAGCTCCAGAGCTGCCTGTGGTGTGTGCTCTCCCTGCAGTCCCAGCAGCCAAGCAGGCAACTTTACATAGTTATCCCAGGCTTACAGGGATGCTGCTCCATCAGCCACTCCTGGTACTCCAAACCAACAAGTGACACTCCCACGGGGTAAAGCTCACTCATAACTTGAAGTTACCAGCAACTGGAGATGAAAGTGTGCAATCCATGCATCCATGTGGCTTCCATCAGTCACTAGCAGATGGACAGCTTTTGTTTCAGCAATACTTATTTACAAAGTCCTTCCCAACAGATTATTCCCACATTTGCATGAACACAGCCCAAAAAGAAACACCAAGTCTACTCTAATTCCTCAACATTCAAATCTCAAGAGGTAAAAAAAAAAAACAAAGCAAGAATTCATGGTAAGAGAGCCATTTCCCTAAAGACAACTTGCCTGTAAGACTTCCCACCGCTGCTAAGCAACCTTTCTGTGTGCCTGTCCCTGAGGAGATATAGAAGCCATTCCATGCAGCTTGAACCAGTTACCCAGAGAAAGCAGTCAAGCTGCAAAGTGTTAGCTGTGCATGCAGAGGGGTGGCTGGCAGGCTCCCTGGCTTGTACCACTCCTTCAGCACCTGGAAGCAGTCCTGCAGAAGGCAAGCCTGGATAATAACTGAATCCAGTGTAGTTCCCATGAAGTCTGCAACCTTCTCCACGCAGCATCAAGAACTCTGGGACAATCACAGTATGGAGCTGAGGGACTGAACAGCTAATGGTAGGGAAAGGAGATGCCTCTCTGTGAAAGTTCCTTTAATGTCAGTTAAGAGATGAAAAGCACCATTCCATTCCCACTGTGATGCAGGACTGGCTCAACAAAAGCTAAGCTAATAAGCTAATATAAAAATACTCAGATCCCAAGACCCATAGAACCCCATAAAGATAAGCCCACTATCTCTTGCCATTACCAGAGGTGTCTGTTTTTATATATTTTGCTGTTGTAGAACACTTTCTCTGTGCAGCAGATGTCTTACTTTAGAAGAACTTTCAATATGATTTCTGACATACTCATAATCAATTTGGGGAGATGCAAACTAGACAGACTGCAAGGTGGACAGAATCTTGGCCAGATTTTCAGGCTCAGAGAGTGGCAATGAACAGTTGGAAGCAAACCAGTTACAAGCAAAATTCCCCAGGGCTGATATTCAAGCCCAAACTGTTTAATACTGTCATATTTGACTTCTATAATCAATAATCTCAACAGCAGAATGGAAATAGAGGGTCACCACTGCTGGAGGCAATTCCTAGAAAGGAGCAGAGGAGAGTCCAGGGCAGAAGGGAGGCTGATTGAAAACTCAGTTGATTATGATATGACACTACTGTGAAGAAATCTGAGATGCAACTCCCCCTGTACAATTTAATCTTCCAGAAAGGAAAACAGTTGGGATTTAAAGCTGAAGGTGAGTTGAGCATCCAGTTTCTCCTCTACACATTCAGGCCACAGAGAAAATTTTCACAACAGAGCTTCTAAACAGAATATCATCATTTAACATAAAATAAAAAATAGAATACACTTAAAATGAGATGCCAGGGCTCAAGCACGAGAGCTGGCAGGGGTTCACATCGAAGGAGAAAGGAAAGAAAAGGGTCTGTGCAGTTGCACACTCCACTTCCACCATCCTAGGAAAAGGAGTGAACTGTATAGTGCAGGAACACACTGAACCCTTCAAGTCCAGGTGGTTCCCAGTGCTAATAAAGTGGGAAGACATACAATTTACTTGCTTAGTGATCAGCATTGAAGACTAGTTTGAGGGACATAGGAGGCAGCTGTAGAGAACCAGAGGAGAGCTGAAAATGGAAACAGTCTTGAGAATCCACGAGCACTTAATCTCAGCCAAATTCCCTGTAACATCACATGAAGTGGTTAGAGAGCTGTGGGAGCACTGGCTCTTGGCACAAGTCAGAAGGCATCAGGAGTTTGTTATCTTGGTTAAAGACTTCCAGCAGAGTAAAAATAAGCCTCCTGTGGCAGACTGGGGGGAGTAAAAAGTGTTACCTTCTAGTATGAACAGAGTAAATAACGTTACTGATGTGAACCTCAACCCTTATTCCTTTATAAAATATAACTTACAATCCTTTAAAAAGACACTTAGACTTTTTGGTAGAGGTCAAGAAAGGTTTAGCTGACTGAAGCAAGTGACACTAATAATATAATCATCTTACACTTATAGCCAGGGAATTGCAGATGTTGCAAATTCAGGTATTTCTGTCAGCTTGTGATTAACAAGGGGCACACTTGAAGGAACAAGCTCAGCGAAATTCTAAAAACAACATTTAGAAAGTACTTATTGAATGTTGACATAAAAAGCTCATACTTGATGCTTTCAGCTTTGTTTTGTATTTTGTTATGACAGTTTTGTATTTGGGACTTTTTGTGGGTTTTGTTTGGTTTTTTTCCTCCCCCCATACACATAATATATTCTAGATTGTACACATAATACATAAATATTAAAGTTATAGCCAATTTATTACAGATATTATTTCCCTGATACTGAAACATTGTTATATATAAATATTTCTACATTAATATAAACACATGCAAAACAAAACAGAAAATGGAAGTCTTGAGTAAAGAATGACCAAATTACAAAAAAAAAAAGATAAATTGTGTACTTTGCAACTATTTGTGGTTGCAGTATCTGACTCTGATCCCAGAGGAAAAACAAAAAATCCTTCTTGCTGTCAGCATTTTGGTTTGCACAGAGAAATCTGTCAGAACCATCAATTACCTTTTTAATATTATGATTACAGGAAAAGAGTCTTTCAATGCAGTTACACATTATTTGAAACTGTGGCACATAGCTTAAAAAGCAAAGGAATAGTAACATCACCAAAAAAGTGGGAATTCTAAGTACCATGCATAGAAAATCGTTGGTATGTCAACCACCTTAAGTAGGGAAGGGCAAAGATAAAGCATTAAATGTCATTTTCCCCTGCAACGTCTCCATGTCTCTTGGTAAAAAGTGACAGCAATATGTAAATGACCCAATCTATGACAGGTAATAGAGACAAAAGTAGTCTGTACTGATGTTAAGGAAAGGAAATCCACATTGGCCAAGTTTCTTTATTTGATACTTCACATCTTCACTCAATACTATTACCGAATGTTTGAAAAATTGTCCTGTACACCATGAATATACAAAATTTATCTGAAGCATTAAATCTGTAAAAATAGGAACAATTCAGTCAGACCAAGTGTAACTGAAGACCTGGCAGAGAGTGAAGGGAACTGTTTATCCGGGCTGAGATATAGTCAGAAATTAAGACTTAACTAAAAGAACCATAAACTATTAAGGAAACAGAACTATGTAAATTAAGCTTTTACTAATTTTTCAGAAGATAGGAGAGGGAAAGGTAATGGATTTTATTTTAAATCAGTAAGCATAATGTGATTTTTAGAGACACCTTGGAGGTCTAATTACATACAACTAGAAAACTCACTGCCTTCAGGCACCCTCATATCAAGTGCAAATCTGCGCAGTTATAGAATATATTTATAAAATATACTATATGCAAACATCTTTACAGAGCTTTAAATCAAGCCAAAAAGTAAATATACTTGATGGGACAACAAGGGAAAAAAAAAT
>VZTT01002575.1:0-11628 GCA_013400855.1 Buphagus erythrorhynchus
AAGCCCCATCCAGCCTGGGCTTGCACACTTCCAAGGGCAAAGAATGGAATCCGTGGCAGATTCCTGGCAAAGGTCATTGCAGCTTCCCACGGAGCAAACTGTGCTGTTGTTTGCTTGTTGTGGTGTGGAAAGTACCCTGTGGTGACTTGGGATTCAGCTGAGCACGGCAGGAAAGCGCCTGTGAGCCAAGGCTTGTGCTCAGCCAGGAAAGAACCTTCTTCTCAGCAGATTCCTGGGCTGCCAGGAGCTGGAACAACCACCGTGGGCATCGTGAGCTGTCCCTTCCCTCCTCCTGCCCCAAGAACCTCATTCCCATTCCTCTCCTGCTGCTTTAGCAACAGATGCTGCCTGGCCATGGCTTGGAAAAGAGGATAGTGCAAATCTCCCAGTTCTGGCTTTCTATCAGCAAATGCTACTCGTCCTTCCTTGGATGGCTCCAGCTCCATCCCTGCAACATCCACGCACACCTCTGCCTTCCAGAACCTTCTCTGAAGCCAGACATCACTTCTTGGTACGCTGAACAGGGCTGTAAACTCTCAACTCAGTGAACACAAGGCACTGCACAAAAATAGGAAAAAAGCCCCAACCCAAACCCCTGAAAAATTCCAATCAACCTCTCAGCCTGCATTGAGGTAACTGGGTCCCTCAGAATGGCTGGGCAAGCAGTTTGGGGACACGGCTAAATTCAGTCACTCCACCACAGGCCTTCTCCCTTCCACTTCTCTGCACACCCAGCCTTTCCCAGAGGATATTTGCCAGGGTGGGAGGAGGGAATTAATTTTCCCCTCTGTGTATTTCTTTTCTGCATATTTGGGTTGAACTTAAAAGGTTTTGTTTTCTCTACTGAATTCCATCCTGGAGCCAAAAATGACAAAGTAACCCAGTAGCTGTGGCTGCTCGCTGGTGGTAGGAGCAACACAATTCACTCTTGGGTGGGAAGGAGCCCCAGGATGGGAAGAATGCAGGAAATGAAGGCAGCTGAACCAAAATAGCACCAGGCTGGACTTCCACCCCATAATTACAGACAGAACCCCCTTCAGGGAGCCCAGGGCTGGCTGGTGCTAGGCTCAGATGGTTCAGCCACAAGCTCTACCCAGTCTGGAGTAGGTTCCAACCTCGTCCTCTGATCCTGCAACCCTGGGAAAAGTTCTGCCCTTCTTGAACTGCAAACCAGGAATGCACCTGAACTCCCATGTGCTCCAGTAAGCTCCTGTGGTAAGCACTGACCATCAGAAAATAAGTGCTGATAACACAAAAAATAAGAATTATAATCATCAGTCACAGAGATCTACAGGTTCAGTACAAACCCATTTCTTAAAAATGATTTATTAAAAAAAAAAAACCACATTGCAAAACCTTTCAGGTTTATGGTTAATGCTCAGTGCTGGCATCACTGAGATGGTCAGCAGGAAAAACTGCTTTGAAGGACACAAATCCAGGAGGCTGCAGAGTCCACGGGTTAAAGTGTGTGGACTAATCCATGTGAAGGAACAAGCTGCACCCCTGAGGTGGAGAACAACGTGTGGGTGGATCCACAGCACTGCAGGAAGAGTTCATCCCACTGGGAGATCAGGAGGCAGCCCCAGGGTCCATCACCCCGAGCATGCACCCTGCACAGCTTGGCTGTGGGCGGGTTGGCGTGGCTTCACCTCCCCAGAACGGGTCACAAGCCACCTTCTCGGTGTCACACTTTGGATTCCGGGCTCTTCATGGACTTCCCTGCCAGTTTCTCCTTCTCTGGCTCTGCCTTTGTCTCCTCTGCCCGGCTGGCTTGCCTCTCCTGCTTGCTGAGAATCACGTACACGGCCACGAAGCACAGGAAGGCGCCCACCTCGAAGAAGAACTGCAGCCCCAGATACCTGTGGGGTGCAAACACAGCAGGTCAGTGCACTCCCCGGCACTCTGGGAGGCTGTTCCAGGGAGTGCCTGTGCCACAGAACCTCTGTGCTGTCCAGCCTGCACGGTCCTTGGCAGAGCTGGGGAGCGTCCCTGTGTGTCACCACAGCTCATCCCCGTGCCACGTCCCCCCTGGAGCCCCCGACCCCTGTCCCTACCTGTGCCTGAAGAGGGTATTGTTGTAGTATCGGCAGGCTGCCCTGCGCTCACACCTCCTCTCCCACAGCATGCACGTGGTGTCGATGGCGCTGCCGTACAGCACCGGGCCCGGCATCCACGCTGGAACACAGGGTCAGTCAGCGGAGCCCGGCCATGTCCTCAGCACAGCCACACCAAACACACGGCTCCAGGTGAGTGCACAGCCCAAACCATGGCCTTGGTGCCGCAGCCTAAACTGCGGCCTAAACCACAGCCCTGGTGCCGTGGCCTAAACTGCGGCCTAAACCACGGCCCTGGTGCCGCGGCCTAAATCGCGGCCTAAAACACGGCCCTGGTGCCGCGGCCTAAACTGCGGCCTAAAACACAGCCCTGGTGCCGTGGCCTAAACTGTGGCCTACAGCACGGCCCCAGGTGAGTGCCACAGCCCAAACCACGGCCCTGGTGCTGCGGCCTAAACTGTGGCCTAAAACATGGCCCTGGTGCTGTGGCCTAAACTGCGGCCTAAAGCACGGCCCCGGGTGAGTGCCACAGGCCAAACCACGGCCTGGGGTGCCGCGGCCCAAACCATGGCACAAACCACGGCCCAAACCACGGCCTAAACCACGGCTCCAGGTGAGTGCCACAGCCCAAACCACGGCCCTGGTGCTGCGGCCTAAACTGTGGCCTAAAACATGGCCCTGGTGCTGTGGCCCAAACTGCGGCCTAAAGCACGGCCCCGGGTGAGTGCCACAGGCCAAACCACGGCCTGGGGTGCCGCGGCCCAAACCATGGCACAAACCACGGCCCAAACCACGGCCTAAACCACGGCTCCAGGTGAGTGCCACAGCCCAAACAACAGCTCAAACCACGGCCCCAGGTGCCACAGCCCAAACCACAGCCCAAACCAAGGCCTAAACCACAGCTCCAGGTGAGTGCTACAGCCCAAACCAGAGCCCAAACAACAGCCCAAAACATGGCCCCAGGTGCCACAGCCCAAACCATGGTCCTGTGTGCCACAGCCAGGTACCTCCTGAACACTTCAGTGACGGGGACTCCACCACCACCCCAGGCAGCCTGTTCCTGGCCACCTCCTCTACACACTGAGCATTTATTGCTCCTTCCCACAGCTGCTGTGGCACATCCTGGGGGCCTCCAGGGCAACATGAATTTTCCCTCTTGGAAAAATTACTGGTGGGATGACAGGACAGGGTGTGCAGCACCCCTGATATACTGCTGAACTGTCTGCACACAGCCTGAGCTCCTAGATTTGAAGTTATTCCCAGCCCTCCTTTGCTTACATATGGAGATGGAGCCCTTGGAGCTGCCTTGTCTCATCCCCCCCACGTGCACCCCCAGACCCTGCAGGGCAGCATATTTCCCTGCCTTGGGAAAGCCCTCTCCAGGAGCTGTCATTGCTTTCCAGGATAGTATTTCAACACATTTCAATTTACCTAAAACTCTCAGCAGCATGAACTGTATCCCAACAGCAAATGATTTGTCTTCAGGCTGGATGCTCCTGAAAAACAAAATGGAACATGTGCCCTCTGGCAATGCCAGCAGGATGGATGCTTCCCTCCCTGGCACAGCAGCTCACCCACACACTTGTCCTTCAACCCAGCCACCAAGGAACCCAGGGAGTTCCCATTCACATCACCAAAGCTGATGAGGGTTCATTCATCAGGGCTAAACACTGACCTTTTCTTGGCCTGAAAATCCTGCCAGACTCAGGAAGAGCTTGGAATTATCATTTATAGACTAAGACAGAGATTCCCCCATGGCTTTCCCCTCAGCTTTACCCATCCTTGGGTCCAGCCCCACCAGCCTAAGCTCATATCTAGGCTGGCTCCATCCTGCTGCCACCCCACAGGCACCTTTCCAAGGATGAGGGAAGCTGGAGCCCTAATTGCCTCTCTGCACTGGGAAGGGAGGCTGCTCTCAAGCAAAGGAAGGTAATTAAACTTCTTAACTTCACACAGAGCTGCCTTAGGAAGAGCCCAAATGCTGCTGTGCTGAATAACTGCTGAGTTAATGGTGCATCTTGTGCTGAGGTAAAGCCTCAGCAGGAACAGGGCACGAGGTGCAACCCGGGGCTGGTTTAACTCAGGGCTGGTTTAACTCAGGGCTGGTTTAACCCCAGTCAGGCTGATTCAATCCCCAGCCCCTCAGCTGGAGAAATCCTGCCTCCTGAACCAAACATGCCCTCTGTGGCTGCCCAGGACTGTGGGCAAGGTATCCCACCTGAGGATGAGCATGAAGGACGGCGTGTGGGACGTGCTGGCGAGGATCCCTGCCAGGCAGGACAGGACCACGAAGGGCACGAAGAGGTGGGAGCAGCCGGTGCCGCAGGTGCCCGGCCTGGCAAACCCTGCTGGCCCCGGTCCTGTGATGCAGCTGCACCTGGTGTAGTTCTGCAAAGAGGAGAGAACATCCAGAGGCTGCTCACGGGCCCAGGGGTGTGCAGATGGAAGGGAACTGCCAGCTGCCAGAGAGGAGGAGAGGGGGTAGGATTTGTCTGGAAATAATGAGCAGTAATTAGCACTCAGTGCTTTGGGGAGAGCTCAGAGCCCTGTCAGGTGCTCCAGGAGAGCTGGAGAGGGACTGGGGACAAGGGAGAGAGGCACAGGACACAGGGAATGGCTTCCCACTGCCACAGGGCAGGGCTGGATGGGATATTGGGAAGGAATTCCCGGCTAGGAGGGTGGCTCTGCCACCTGTGCCCAGGCTCTGTCCTGCTGTGAGCCTCTTCACCCAGGGCTGTGTGCAGGACAGAGCAGCAGCCACAGCCAGAGCCCGAGCTCAGGGCAGTGTTAAATCAAACATGTACAACCTCACCTTTGAGAGAGACTCATAAATAACTAGCAGAGCCTTATAGCAAAGAAAAGATGCCTTGGGGTGATGGATGACGAATTTTTCCTTTTCTCTATTTTTAGTCATGATTCTCTTTTTTTTTGTTTTGTTTTTAACAAGAAACCCCTGGGTTTGTGGTGGTGGTTTTTTTTGTTTGTTTGTTTGTTTGTTGTTTTTTTTTTAAGAAACCTTTAAATAAAATGAGCATGATCTTTTGGTTGCCAGAGGGGGTGGCAGTTTGCAGAAGAGTGATCCCAGAGGCAGGGGCAGCTCAGGGTCACCCAAAACCTCGTTCCTACATCCAAGCTTACATGGTGCCCTCTGGAAAGGCTGCAGCAAAGCTGGGCAAACAATTGTAGGGTTTTCTGCAGGCTGGGAGTTCCTGGAAACCCTGGGACAGGGAAGGCAGTAGGCAATGAGTGTCACAGGTTCCTGTACTGGCAGAGATACTGAAAAGGGTGAGAAAAGGGTAAAATTTCCAAGAAAGCAAGGGCTGGAAGAGAGAGGCATCGTCGAGGAGGAAAAAAGCAGTTGGAAAGGACCTGCTGTATAAAAGGCAGGCGTGGGGGTGCAGGAGAGCACATTTGGGACTAAACTCTGGCAGAAATCATAACTGTTATTAAAATGAAGTGCTATTAATTAACAAAACGCTGCTGCAAACTGCCCAGACAGTCCCGTGCTGCCATTCCATCCTGTGCTGAGAGTGCAGCACAAAGCCACTCATCCCACCCAGACTAAGGACCTGTGTTTGCATGGCAGAGATTTCCTCACGGTGGGCCTGTGAGCTCCTGCAGACCCACAGAGCAGCTGGGAACACTCAGAGCTGTCAGGGTCTCAGTGACAGGCTGGGAGCAGCACAGGAGGGAGCAGCACAGAGTGACCCAAACCAAAGCAAGGCTGGGAGCAAAGCCTGCTCTCCCAGCCCTGCTCAATTCCCCTCTCAGGCAGCCTGTGCCCCATGGCCAGTGCCCAGCAGGGCACTGCCCCCCCTCCCCAGCCATGGCCCAGCACTGGCTCACCAGGATGGAGCTGTCAGTGTGGATGTGGACGTTGCTGCAGCCAGCAGAGCAGGGGGAGGTGTACTCCACGCCATCAGAGCTGCAGACGGGGTTGAAGCCAGTCTCGGGGCAGTGGCAGTGTGCATTGCACTCCAGGATGTGGTGTCCAAACCCAGACCTGAGCACCAGGAAAGTGTTAATGCCAGCTATGGAGCACCACCAGCGTGCATCTTACAGAGAAAATGAACTGCATGTGTGCTGAGACCAGGAAAAACCCACCTGGCTGCACAGCAAACCCTTCCCCATGGGCCAGTGAGGACCCACGGGAATTCCACTGTCATCTCCAACCTCTGCTCTGCCTGGGCAAAGCATCCCAACCTCAAATGGGCACGGGAGCCACCCACTTCCTTCGTACTTGGTCCCAAACCTGGCCTTTGGGGTTCTTGCACCACCAGCTGAGGGAGGGAGGGAGGGAGATTCCTCCTAAGGGCTGGGACCACAGGACTCAGAACAGGGAGTTCAGAGATCTGGATCAAGCCTTGAGGGCACACAAGAAGGTCCTGCCCACATTCAGCTGCCACAGCTTGGATGGTGTGATCCCAAGGGTTGGCCCCTGCCTGAATGATTCATCCACCACACTTTCCAAGATGAAAACTTGTGCTGTTTGTGCCAAAAAACATGTTTACTTCGGGTTCCACACTTGCTCCTCAGTAGGAGATCTCACTGGTGGAACTCTTACAACCCTGCTCCTAAAAACCTCATGTTGAAAAGGTTTTACCCCTAAGGAGATAATCTGAAATTACTCCACCATGTGTGGGATAGGTCATGAGGGCTGGCCATGCATTTTCTGCCCTAAACCTGAGGATGCAGCAGACTCAGTGTTCATCCAGAAGATAATTATTCTTATTATTCTTATTGTTATTCTTATGTGGAATTCTTATTCCACAAGCATTCCTTCCTTGATGTCCATTAGCTGCTTCTGCTGAGGGAACAAACCCATTTCTGGGGGTCCTGCTTGGCTCCCCCCATACCATGGGAATGTCCCCTGTGCCCAGCCCGCTGGAGCTGTGGTACCTGTCCCAGTAGGTGACACCTGCCACCTTCTGTGTGGGGCAGCCCAGGAAGAGCAGGGGAAAGGCTGTGAGCAGGCAGAGCAGCATGCCCAGCACACACAGGGCACTGCACTGCCTCAGGGACATCTGGAACCTCTTCAGGATGGCACCGCCCACCACGATCCCGACCATGGCCCCGGGGATGTTCACAGCACCTGGGGAAAGGCAGGGCAAAGAGTCAGGGAACCGCAGAGAGGCTTGGGTTGGGCTGGGTTGGGTTGGGGGGACCTTAAACATCACCAGTTCCACCCCTGCCACCATCCCAGATTGCCCCATGCAGCCTGGCCTTGGACACTGCCAGGGATGCAGGGGCAGCCACAGCTTCTCTGGGCACCCTGTGCCAGGGCCTGCCCACCCTCCCAGGGAACAATTCCCTCCTCATACCCAATCCAAAGCCATTCCCCTTGTTCTACCACTGTACCTTGTTTTCCATCTCTGATCTGGATCAGTCCCTTCTCACAGCAAAGAACCAGAGTTCCTATTCTAATCGGGTTCCTATTTCTCAGCACAGGTGATTCAGAAGGGACCAAGGTTTTTGCAGGGACTGGTGGAATAATGCTACGAAAAAGCTGCTTTTCAAAAGCAGCAGGATCCCACAGCCAACTGGCTGCCCTATGTATCCAGGGATGGAAGATGTCAGGAGCAGTGGAAAGCTGTGCTTCACCCAGCAAAATGTGATTTTTCAGTGTTGACAGGAAGAAACACCAGGTAAGCCTGGGGAGGATGTTTAATTTCTGTGCAGTGCAGGACTGTGCCCATTTCTGTGGTCACCCTTGTAAAACCCCATTTATTAAAAAAAAAGCATTTTTGGGGGGGTGACCAAAGTTCAGCTGTATAATTCAGCTAAGAATCAGTGGGCAGGTTGCTTTCAGCCCATAAATACCCACGCAAAGAAGGAATTTCCAGCTACAGAAAGCTTTTTGATCTGAAAGAAAAAGGCCAAGCAAGACTCAGTAGTGAGAACAAAGGCCAGAGAAATTCATCCATGGAACACGGTGCTGATTTGAAGGCAGAGGGTAAATCAAGGCTGGGGACAGCTCAGCTGGGCACTGCTTCAGCATTTAACCTTCCTGCATGCAGCCCTGGGCTCTGATAGTCTGCTCTGCTCACTGTGTTCTGATCTGTCTGCTGCAGACCTCAGGGGCCTCTTTCCTTGAGGTGCTGTTTGTTCAAAAACATGTTTTAAACCCTCCTGTGGCAGGATCTCTGAACTCTCCAACCCATTCTGAGAGGGAGGCTTTATTCTCGAGGAATTCTTCCTAATTCCTGGATTATTTTTTAAGGAGTCCAAAGCCCAGCAACACTTACCAATGATCATGTTGGCCAGGGAGGCTGTGAGGGAGAATTGTCTCTCCAGGAACTTGCCCATGAACGTTGCTAATCCAGCAACCATGGCAGAGATGTTGACCTGAGCCAGCACCACCAGCAGGTACACGGGGTGCCGCAGGTTCCTCAGCAGCACCACAGGAAAACCTGAAAGGACAAGGGGGGTCCTGCTGCACGGAGAGCAGGGGCCCAGCCAAATATCCACCAGGGAATCACAAAAGAGTTTGGGTTGGAAGGGACTGCAGAGCTCATCTCATTCCACCCCTTTCCTTGAAACTTTCTGGCAGAGCTTCTGCTAAAATGATTACAAAAGTAGATGGGAAGCCATTAAAAGTTAATTTATTTGTTTGCTGCAGTTGCAATTTCAGTGTCCTTTTTGTTTCCATCATGAAAAATGCATTTTTTGATGGCAGGCATGAAACACTCCAGCAAACTGCCCTAGAGCTGAACCCTTGAGCAGGAGAGGTCTGCAGCCCCTGCTGCCAGGGGCTCGGGGTGCCCCACGCTGCCATTCTCCATCCTGGGGTGATGTCCCCTTCCTGCATATCCCAAACCCACTTTCTGCTCCTCCTCTGCTCTGGCTGGCACGCAAAGGGCAACTTCCAAACAAGCTGCTGATGACTTTCCCAGATGAGGGCTTGGGCAGCCAATATGCTGGAGCAGAGATAAGGAATTAACAGCCAGGATTAATGCAAAGGGCTGCCATAAATTAATGGTGTTAATTCTTAGCAGCTGACAAACAACTGGGACAATCTTTCTATCTGCTGCAGCACAGCACTGGGAGTTCTCCCTGGGGCTTGTCTGGGAGCTGGCCTCAGATGGGGGTGAATTTCAGCTGTCCTAAATGTTCTGGGAAGAGCAAAAGGACCTCTGTGGGTGCAGTGGGCTCCTCCATGTGCAAAAGCACAACTCCCCTTCATGGCAGCATTGCCCTTCCAGCTCAGCACTCTGCCCTCAGGTCAGGCAAGCAGCCAAGAATCCTAGGGAGCTGCAAGAGGGGTGCAAGCATACCAAGCATGGTCAGGGACCCTGGAACACTGGCCCTCTGCAGGCTGGAGTCAGTGGAGAGGGAAGGAGCTGCATTACACCAATGTGAACCCAAGAGGGAAGATGGTTTTGCACTGAAGTACCACTAAAGGTCCTGATTTTTGAAGAGCATACCTGGAATTTCTCATATTGCATATAGGAAACCTCAGCTTGCTTGCTGAAAAATCTCCTGAAGGCCAGTCCAGCCTTTTGGGGGAGTCTTCCACCAGAATGTCCTTTTCCCTGGAGGCCTTTGGTCTTTTTAATCAAACCACACCCCTTCTGTCACACCAGATCAGAGGTAAAAAGCTGAACAGATCCCCACTTCATGGGGGAAGCAGCAAGATTTCCATCCTCTGCAATCCCCACCTCAGCACTAACTGGAGCCTTCTCACAGTTCCACAGAGGAAGCTGGCAGACAGCAAAAGCCAGTGGAAACTTGAAAATAATAATAAAAAAATATCCTTGAAACTGCCTTTAGGGACCAAAAGAGAAACAAACGAATCACGAGTGTAGCCTTGCAATTGCTTTGAAGATCACCTTTAATGGGCTAATTCCCAGTATGTGCAGCAGAATCTGCACATCCTCCCAGGTGTTTTCAACAGAAGCCTGGAAATTAGCAATGGAAATGACTTCAGGCAAGCTAAATCCTACTTCTTTCATTACTGCAGGAAGAGCCAATGCCTGCAGAAGGAGGAATCTGTGAGTGTGAGGAGCAGAATGCAAGCCAGTGTCACACAGAGCATCCGTGCCAGAGCCAAGATCACTCCCAGCAGCTCTGAGTAAGTACAGAGGGGCTGCTCCCTCCTGGGCTGAGTGACCTCAGTGCTTGGAGCATCCCCAGAGCTGGGCCTGAGCCCTCACCCAGCACACAGCCCTGTCCTGTTCCTGCTGCTGGGGCTGGAAAAGCCCCTCCTGCCCCAGAGAGGCTCAGACCCAGGGGCACCTCGTGGGATGTTCTGCTTGCAAAAACTGCCACAAGACTGATTTTGTTCTCTGGTTATCCCCAAAGCAACAGAACACACAGCAACAGGCTTTTCNGAGAAACAGAGAGTGGAAACAAAACAAGCAGGAGAGTGATGAAATGGGAAGGGAATTCTCTTTCCAGTGACTTGCAGATGAGCCAGCCCTGAAGTCTTTAGGCTTCCCCCATATTGTCCCATCTAACCATCACACACTACCTGCCACCCTGTTCCTGGCTCTAAAAAGGGTTTTGTACTAGAGATCCAGGTGATTTCAGCAAGATTGCTCTCCTGACATAAACCAGACACTTCATTTATTTCAGAACTGGGCTTTGGGGGATAAATTCTCAGAAATAATGAATGTATTAGCACAGCCCTGACACAGCAACACTGCTTCAAGCCCCGAACCAAAGCTGCAGCTGGAGCAGGGTAAGATATTTCCTCCTCTCTGCAACAGGGAGCTCATTTTTATTCGTGTTCTTGAGGCACAGAGCAGAGTGTTGGTGTGAAAATCCCATCTGAGCACTATCAATCTGCTCCCACGCAGCTGCTTCCATCACACAGGTTTCTAAATGACAGTGCCACAAGGTCAGGGGGGGAAGAAACCCCCGAATGCCTCCTCTAATTGAGCATTAGGCTGACGAGCAAATGCTGCCAGCAGCGGAAGGAAAACCTGCCCACGCCTGCCTGCCCTGCACTGACCTTCAGAATACAGAGAATTTCCAATAAATTAATGGGATAATATTTGGGAAATATGGGGGAAGCTGACACCGAGTGCCTTCAGAGGGCCACATTTCATAAGTAGTTGTCAAAGTGCAGAGTATTTAAAGAACCCAAACATCCCAACCATTAGCAGATGCCTCCAGAGACTAAAGCCCTGCTGATCCCCTTCAGCACAAAGAGCCCACTCATTTCCAAACAACTTAATTGCACTGGATTCAAATCTCCCTGTGGATTTTAAGTGCTCAGAGCCTGGCCAAGGCAGTGCTGGCCATTCTCAGTGGGACAAGAGGTCAGCCTGGCTTGGATAGTGTCTCCAGCCTTGAGGAGGGAGTCTGATGAGGTTTTTTTTGGGATGAAAAGTTGCCAGTGCTGCTGTGGGTCTGATTCCTGCCATGGCCTGAGGACTGAGCAAGAGCAGCTGGATGCACCCAAACCCCTCTGACTGAAGGGTTCTCTCCCTTCCCACAGCTCTGCTCCAGCTCACAGCTAGCACCCCTCTTTCCTGCCTGGATGTGGGCTCTGGTGAGATTTTAGCCTCTGATTCCTACTGCCCACATGAGCCGTAAATCACTGAAGATTTAGGTTGGAAGGAACATTGAA
>VZTT01002582.1:1210-16347 GCA_013400855.1 Buphagus erythrorhynchus
CCATGCCAGCGCGGTCAGTGCCGGTTGGCATCGGTGCTGGCAGCGGGTCCGGTGATGGTGTGGCGAATGCTTGGGGCCACAGGAATCATGGCTAAAGTATTAGCCACTCTTGTTTGTGTTCGTGGGGGCAATTTTGAGCATTTGCTGTGTGTTAGCGGTCGGAAGAGGCAGGGCTGTCCTAGGGGCCGTTTCACGGCAGCACGCGTGAGAGCTGGGATGGGACAGCCGTGGGGAGGCGAGGGCTCCTGCCGAGTTCTGCACTGCTGGGACTGCAGGAGCGTTTGTTGGGCACAGAGCTGTATCCGAGACTTGCTGGGAAAGGAAGCACGGTTTGTTGCATGGCGACTTGCACTGGGATCCTGTAATCACTTAATGAGGCATCTGCGGAAAACAGAAGAGGAAAGTGTTGGGAACTGTAGGGATTAATTCCTTTTGTTAACGCCTGTTGTTATATTTGATCACTTTTTGAGGTCTTTGTATTTTTGTTCATTTTACTCCCTGATTGTGGGTGTTGACTGCTCATATTGCTCGGCTCTCACCTCTTTACGAGCTGTTGTTTCCCTGTCCTCATGTTTTAACCACTTTTTTTTTTCTGGAGCTGTGTGAACAGTTCTGTGACTTATATATTCCCCATTACACCAAGGACGATGCACATGTTCCATAGTCTTTATCAAACCTGTAGAGTTGATGGGATTTCTTAGATTCCTGTTGAGTCCTGTGTTATGTCTGTATCTGTGATGAATAATAAAATCAAAAGTCCTGAGCCTGTAAGTCTGTGCGGCATGAGATGTTACTGTGAGTGTCCTGGTTTTTGTTCTGAAGCAGAGTAACTGTGTAATAATGATCCCAGTGCTCCTATGGTTTCCATGATTCAAGGCGTTCAGCGGTCCAGAGTTACAGCTGTGATTGCAGTAGGCTCTCCCCAGGCCTGATTGGAATATGAACAGGAGCATGTTAAGGTGTGCTTGTTAAATGTCTTGTACAGTGAGTTTTTAGCCCTTCTGTGGGTGGTTCTGTAGGACCAGGTGAACTCATTAGGGAGTTGTCTTGAGCCTTACCAAGTTTGTGAAAACAGCAGCAGCAGTAAGCACAGTTTGAACAGAAATGTGAATGTTGTGTGTAGCAGCTTACTTATCTGTGTTTGTTGAACGGTGTCTGGTGCTGACATGAACTTAATGTGAAATGTACTCTATACTCTGAATTCAATCACTATTTTCTTTCTATTTCTTGCATATTCTATCACTTCTTTTTTCTTTTTTTTTTTTCCCCTGGAAAAAGCCCTCCTTGTCTTGACCTGAGACATGCCATTTTACTTTCAGAATCCATCTCTTTCAGCTGTTGTACCAGCCTACTTTCTCTCCCGAAGCTTTGGTCTCTGTCTTGTTTTTTGCTTATTTGTTGTGAGCTCTCTGTATTGATTCCCAAAATTAGTGGCTGTCACTCTGATTACACGTGGATAAGCTGCCTGTGAAGTTGATAGACTTTTAGTCACCAACTTTAGAAAGCTCAAACTTGCTATGTTTTCAGACTTCAACGAGAAGTTGAGAGAAGCTGTTCTTTCTGCACTTTCAGGTAATTTCGAAGCAGCCTGGAAGGCAGCAGCAGGAAAGTCCTGCCAATTTAAGCATTTAGGGAGAATGAAAGAGTTCAGCAAAGGAGAGGTGATAAATTTTGACTTGTGCTGAAAATCATCAGGGCACTTCTCCTGTCTGATGTGCAGTTCTGTATTCAGGCACCTGCAAGCTTCAAACTGCTGCCCTAAATGATCCATTTGATTATACAACCTTGTTATATGTAGGTGATGTATGCAAAAATAGATTTTAATCTTTTTTTTTTTTTTTTTCCTGAGGAGATAGGGTGGAAATAAGCTCTACTGAGATGGCAGAGACGTTGTTCATGTGTGTGGGTTTGCTGCCTTTGGCGTTTTTTTGTTTGTTTTCTTTGTAATTTTAGTTGCTGTGGCACAGTACAACAAAAGTACAATTTTCCTATCTCATATTACTTCCATGGCCTTCATGTTGGAACACAGCAGCAAACCATGGTGTCTCACCAGGCCCAGAGATGGATTTCCAGCTAGTTGTTTTGTGCTGGTGAACACACTGGATGCTGTCTTTTCCTCCTGCTACTCACTTGCCTTCCTGCCCCTTCAAGGTGACAGTATCTGAAGATGGGTCAGTATTATCCAGTGTTGGATTGATGTGTGGAGCAGCTGTTGTCAGAAAGTGTCTAGAATCTACAGTTCTTATGTCCACTTCTTCTCATCTCCTGCCCACTCCCTCAGAAAGGAATCATTCCCTCACAGTGCAGTTGTTTCCAAATGTATTTTGCATAGGTGAAAAAATTGCCAAAGGCAATTTATGGACAATCTGACACTGTCTGGAAAAAGGAAGATAATAAATTATTTCTTTTAATATCATTTTTTTTAAAAATACCAGTGGAGAAGGTGAGATAGTCCAGGCTGCACAAAGTTCTTTGATGTCTCTTCCCTGTGTAAGATCTTGGTGGTGTTAACTGGCAGAATCTTTGACCTAGGGGCAAACAACTGTGGAATCACAGAATACCAGAATGGCTGGAGTTGGGAGGGAGCTTAGAGACCACCTTGTTCCACCCTCTGCCATAGGCAAGGATACTTTCCACTATCCCAGCGTGCTCCAAGCCTCATCCTGCCTGCCCTTGGACACTACCAGGAATCCAGGGGCAGCCACAGCTGCTCTGGGCACCCTGTGCCAGGGCCTCCCCACCCTGCCAGGGAACAATTCCTTCCCAATATCCCATCCAGCCCTGCCCTCTGGCAGTAGGAAGCCATTCCCTGTGTCCTGTCCCTCCATCCCTTGTCCCCAGTCCCTCTCCAGCTCTCCTGGAGCCCCTTTAGTCCCTGCAAGGGGCTCTGAGCTCTCCCTGGAGCCTTCTCTTCTCCAGGTGAGCACCCCCAGCTCTCCCAGCCTGTCCCCAGAGCAGAGGGGCTCCAGCCCTTGGAGCATCTCCGTGGCTCCTCTGGCCTGGCTCCAGCACCTCCATGCCTTTTCTTGTGCTGAGAAGTGTATTGTGCTGCTTGGAGGGTGTTGATATGAAACTCTTGAGCAGAGCCTGGTATCCTCTATCTGTCAGGGCTGGCTGTTAACCGAGGAAGATGGGGAAATCTACATCTGGCAGCAGATGTTCAGTGTCTCAGCCACAGATTTCTGGTTGCTCTTGTTCCTACGGCTGGAGCTGAGAGGGGCCCCAATCCCTGCCGTGTGTTGGAGCAGCAGTGGATGCTAATTATGGCCAGCCTGTATCTGATTTCTGACAGCATCCTACTGATGATTAATTTTGTTCCTAGGAGTCGAGGGTAGTTTATCAGATTGGTAAAGTAAGGTCATTGGTCTGAAGAATGCAGCTTATTTTTTGGCCTCAAATGCTTTTGTCTCTGAATGGCAATATAAGCATTGACAAAAACACCTTGATGATATTATTATATGGACATGAATAAAAACAACTAAGGGAGGCATTTAAAACCCTTCCAGACAAATCTGATTGCTAAGGAACATCTTAAACTGCTTTTCTGAAATATTAAAATTATGACAGTTGAGATTTGTTAGACCAAAAATGTGCTCAAAACTAAGTTTATGCCCAGTGTTTATAAAACAACACTAAAAAAAAAAGAGCTTAAAATATGTTGTACTGAAATCAGTGATTCAGCATATGGAAATAGAATTTGTGGAAATGCAGCAGCAGATTTTAGTAATGGCTGCTTCTGGTGCTGAGCTATTTTTAATGGCAAAAGTGTTGCCATTATCTTAGGTGCAGTCAAGCTGAGGAGAACAAGGGTAGTGTCCTCGTTTCAGGTGTGCAAAGGGGAAAAGAATCAAAGAAATGAGATCTCTTACCTCTGGAAAATCCAAAGGGTCTTCAAGTAGAAAGGGTTTACTTGGTTGCCAAATTTGCAAATAGAATTTACATATCAATGTGGAAGGAGCATATACGTACAGCATCTGTGACAACATTCAGAATTTTAAGGTAAAAGAATCTTCCTGTCTAAAGACAAATGATTTTTTAGTGACCTTCAATAGCATAGGTCAGCACTGAGTTAGTTTTATTTTTGTGGGGAGAGAGGGGAGAGTTAAAATGTAAATTGAATCAAACTGAATATTGAATTTAAAGTTTTCCTGTTTGCTGATTTAAAATATTGTGGCTGCAGAGCAGAGGAATTCAGATGAGCCAGAGAATATTGACCTGATTGATTGCTCTGGGACAGTAGGAGGAGAACTAGGGTAAGTAGTTTGGGGAAAGAATCTGTGGCACCTCACTTTCTGCCTTTAAATTTCCATGTGTATCCAATCATCATGCTCACAGTTCAGGAAAATGGCGTTTCCAGCAGAACTTAGGATTCATACTCATGAAACATAGCTGCCACTCATCCTGAGCAAGGAAAGGTGAGACCAAGACTTGGTGTGGTCACAGACTTTTGGAAACAGCATTAGGCACCTCTCAAACACGGGCACACTCCCTCATACCTGTTTTGGTTTTATTCATAAGAAAAGCATTACCCTCTGCCCTCACAAATGTACAGAAATAATCTGTTGAAGACTTGGACATGTTGCTTGAATCTGAGTTGAGGCTTTGAAGTGTGTGACCTGTAAACGCTGGGATGACCTTTGATTCTCAACTTCATGCTATTTTCCCTCATACACTATATAAATGCTGTTCTTGAATTTAATAGACAATCTGGATTTTGTGATTTCTCCCTCCTCCCAAATAGCTTTCGATGTTCGGTCAAGATTTGATGGGAATTTGAAGGAGTAATGCATGAATGCACGGTAAATCACAAACCAACAGGGCTTGCACTGCACTGTCCTTCTCCTGTTCATGGAGAGGTCTGTGCTCGTGGGGTGCAATATGCAGAGCTGTTGGGGACATAAAGAGTTTGATGTAGAGGGGTCTGGATTAAGTTGTTGAGAGAGATGTATTCTGACTGTGGAGCACTAGGAAACTTCTTTTTCTTGGGAGGCAGGTAGGCCTAGGGGAGGGTTTTCTGCTGGTGTGGCTATTCAGGTGAAGCCTATTCTGTTCTTCACAGTGATTTCAGAGAAGAAAGTGTGTTGCTTTTTCTTCCCCCAGTGTCCTTCTCTGTTGTGATTAAACTCTTGCTTCTCAATCCTGGCGTGACAGCTGCCTGCAAAGCAAGCTTTTGCATGACAGCACTGTGTTGGATAATTCTTGAAAACTGTTTTGCTGAAGCAGTTTAAATTCGTGGAGGCTCTTCAGGCCTTTCTACATGTGTGGCCTTCTGGATTGGTTTGGCACTTGCCTGAATGTAGTAGTGTCCTTTTAGTTCTGTTTCAGGTGTGATCTCCACACCTTAGGCTCAGCAGCTTAAGTAAGGCAAGATTGTGGCCTCTTAGTCAGCCATGACTCTGTGGGGGAGGCACATCAACAAATATCCATGTGCTGGAGAAACAGAAAGGGCTCTAGCAGCTTTGAGATTCTATTTGAAGCACCCCATTTAGATTCTTAAATACACAGGCAGAGCTCAGTAATAAACCTATGAGACTGAAGTGTGAGTTGATGAAACAGCTCATGGGCAGAACTCTGCAGCATCACTGGTTTCAGGGTTCCTGTTCATTTATGACTGACAACACCAACAAGAAGATTTCACCAGTTCAGGGACTTTGTCAGGCACTGTCCACTGAAGCCATAGAGTGTCCTGGGTGATGCTGACTTGTGCTTCATTGCAAAGAAAGATGGAGGTTCTGGGTGAGTAGCTGGGTCAGCAGCCTCAGGTCTGCTGTGGTTTAAGGACCATGCTGTGCTCACTATGGCCCATTCCCAGTGCTCCAGTCAAGGTGCCATGAGCTACGTGTCACAGAGCTCATTGATCCAGGAAGAATTTCCCATTTTAAGTTCTGCACTAGTTGCTCCATCATCCATCCCACCTGAAAAGCTGCCTCCATCTCTGGGGAACCCAGCACAAGAAAGACATGGACGTATTGGAATGAGAGCAGAGGAGGCCATGGAGATGTTCTGAGGGTTGGAGCCCCTGTGTTCTGGAGCCAGGCTGGGAGAGCTGGGGGTGTTCACGTGGAGAAGGATCCAGGGAGACCTCAGAGTCCCTCCCAGGGCCTAAAGGGGCTCCAGGGGAGCTGGAGAGGGGCTGGGGGCAAGGAATGGAGGGACAGGACACAGGGAATAGCTTCCACTGCCAGAGGGCAGGGCTGGATGGGATATTGGGAAGGAATTGTTCCCTGTGAGGGTGGGGAGGCCCTGGCACAGGGTGCCCAGAGCAGCTGTGGCTGCCCCTGGATCCCTGGCAGTGTCCAAGGCCAGGCTGGACAGGGCTTGGAGCATGCTGGGATAGTGGAAGGTGTAACTGTCTGTGACATTGGGGCTTGGAGCACTATGGGATAGTGGAAGGTGTATCTGTCTGTGACATTGGGGCTTGGAGCACTCTGGGATAGTGGAAGGTGTACCTGTCTGTGACATTGGGGCTTGGAGCACTCTGGGATAGTGGAAGTTGTACCTGTCTGTGACATTGGGGCTTGGAGCACTCTGGGATAGTGGAAGGTGTACCTGTCCGTGGCAGGGGGTGGAATGAAATGGTCTCTAAGGTTCTGTCCAACCCAACTATCCTGGGATTCTGTGAGCATCTCTTTAGGTGTCTGTGTACTAATTTGTGACCCCAGTAGTGGTCTGGTGCCTTTTTAGTCCTGTGAACAAGGTGAAGGTAGACAAAGCCTCTTGCCTCACATTGAAGATGGACAGTTCTTCTTGCCAGTGCTCTCGTTTCACATGATCTCCACAGATCCATACAGGTCTTCCTTCTTAGCAAACATCTTGTAGTGAAATCATTCATAGCAGTGATTCCTAGAATTCTGGATGGAGATACAGTATGTGTCATTGGGAAAAAACTTTTATTGGTCTGTTGCCAGAACTGTTAAACCTGTGGGATCTTGTATGCTGGTGAGAGGGTGATTGTCATGGTCAGTACAACATTTCTGCAAATAATGCCCATGAGAGCTTTTCAGTCCAGTCCTGGGAGTTCTGGCCTGTCTAGGGTACCTGAGCTGTCGTTGGCACAGGTGGTCAGGTGTCGGGCTGAGTGGATTCGAGCACCTCCAGAATTAGTGGAGGATTCAGGCATAGCATATACAGTTCCCATTGCTCTGTGCACCCTTGGCATTTTAAGTTTTAGGGCATCTTACCCAAGGAAGAAGGTGGCTGCTGCCTTTTCAAGCAAGCTTCTGAAACATTTGGTAATTTTTTTTTTAAATTGTCATTTCAGGAAGTGTGGTGCAGTGGAACCTAGTCTTAAAGTTTTAGTTTTTTGGGACATAAAAATGAAGGCCTGTTTTGGAAAGGTTGCAAACTACCAGTCTCTTTTCAGTCAGCTTTCCCAAATGGAGCTGTTGGGCCTTCTTGCCATCATTGACCTGTCCACTGGGAATATAAATGCATTCAGTCTTTTGATTTATGTCATTGTGGATTGACAAACATCATTTAATGAAGTTCTAGATGCAAATTAGTGTCTAGGCCTGGCTCTCAAATCTGGAATATTTACTGATAGAAATGGATTGTTACCACTTTGGTAAAGAAAGATCAGGACATTCCCTCAACATATTTCAGTGAGAGCAGAATAAAAACTTGTTTTCCAGTGTAGCATTGCTTATTTCATCCATCCTATCTTTTAGCTTCTTTTCTTTTTGGAAATCTTTTCAGTATGCAGAGGTTACAGTTCTTCAAGGGTTCTTTTTAACTTTGCTGGCATGAGAACTGTTCACCTGTTGAGGAGTACACCTGGTGCAGGTGGGCAGCAGCAGTGTGAGCTGCAGGTTATTCTGGGAGGGAGTTCTTCAACTCTGACAGACTTGGGGCCATGACCATTTCCCTAGGGAGCCTTTTCCAGAACCTTTTCCTAATACCCCACGTAAACCTCCCGTGGCACAATGAGAAGACCCTAGACTAAACATCAGCATCAGGATGGGCACAGCCCAGGGGGGCTTTGTCCGGGGTCCCTCCCCAGGGGCACCAGCTGGAGCTGTTCTGTGTCACTGCGCCACAAAGGAACCGCAGTCTGGGACTGTGCTGTGGAAAACTTGGGGCCGAGCCGGTGAGAGGAGCTGGTCTGACTGGGGAATGTGGGCTGTGCAGGGAGTCACACAGGGCCTGTGGGGTCACTGGAGCCACCTCTGCAAAGGGGCCTTGATCCCAGCAGTGCCAGTCTGGGGCCATGCCAGTGGGACCACCAGAGTGGCATCAGACTGGTGGAATGGAAGAGTTTCCTTAATGCCTCACCAGCAGAGGAAGTGGTTTCCTACTAACTTCCAGGCTGGCTGGACAAGTGCTCAGCTAGAGATTAGGAAGAAAAAGCATCTTCTCTCTCAGTGCTCTGCTCCTTTAGCTCTCCTGTGCCTTTATTGCTACTGCGTGCTTTGTTTCTGGTATCCCATGGAAACCTTTGCCAGGCCTGTATGCAAGGGCTTCCTATATTTGCTTTCTAAAAGCATAAAGAAAAGCAGGTGGAAGCTTCCTTCCCACCTTCCAATGGCTCTGAATCAGCACTGCCCCAGCCACTGCTAGAGTATCCTGAAAGGTGTAGACTTAGTATTGCAGACAGGTTAGAGGATGTGGGACAATGATACAAAATCAGTAGCCACTTGACAAACTCTTGTCAGTTCTGCTTTATGCCAAATAGAAGTGTGTTAACTTGCCATCATGGTGTGCTGGGAAGGTTTCTCTGCTTGGTATCTTACTGTGGTGCCTCCTTTTCAGGCAACAGACACACCCCAGAGAATTAAAAAAAACCCAAAACCCCAATCTTGTAAGTGTCTGTCCTTGAAATCATTACAATATATAGAAATGTCCTAATCTCAGCAGCAGGAAGGATTTGTATCATAAACAAATGGCAATAAAGGGCAGATTTGGTTAAAATGGAAGAAATTTTAACTTTTTCCTCTTAAAAGTGGAAAAATCTCAACGTTTCTTCCTCTGCTTACTAAATATTGTAGTTGTACTGTTGAACTTGCACTCATCAGCATATTGGTGTGTTCTGCTTGTAGGGCTTGAACTTTGTAGAGGGCAAAAGCAAGCAAAGTTGCCTTTTATTCAAATAATTCTGAAATTGTGTGTTATGTGGTATTATAACTTAGACACAGTGACCAGAGACAGCTCAGCTGTTTGAGTGTTGTTTACCAGAACAGGAAACTTCTCTGAGATTGTGCTCAGCAAGTTCTGACAGAGCCAGGAGGGAATGTGTATTTAATGACAGAATTTGCAATACAACTGAGATGACCTGGCAGCTTAAAAATTTTCTGCTGAGCGGAGTCTCTTGCCCCGCTTCCAGTTTTGCATTGCTCCCCGTGTTCTCCTATCCTGTGGCATTAACTGGTGCTTATCTTACCGCAGTGAAAGCAGATTAAAACTGCTGACACAACAAAAAGGGCTTCCCTCCTGTGTGGTTTTCCATTGCTTTCACAGTACAGACTGGTTATCCCATGGGCAGAGGGTGCTGGAATGGGCTCGTGTTGCCACTTGAAACACAAAAATGGGGGTAGAACCTGATCTGTGGGTGAAGGGGAGCAAGAGCTTCCAGCTCTTAATGCTTCAACACATATTGAAAAGATAAAGATTCAGTTCAAATCCATACTGCGTTAAATCTCAAATTAGCATAAGTCTTCTCATGGTTTATTCTATAATGTGCTCAGGTATTTATTTAAAAATTTGACCTTTACTGTCAGACTTGAATTAACAGCAGCTGATGGTGAAGGGCCTGGAAGTCCCTTCATCTAGGGAGCATTCCCTTTCTAGACTGAGGATTTCTGGTTGCTGTTTCTGGCTTCTTATATTATTCAACTTGTGGCTGTTAGTAGTGGTGCAGTCCCTAGAAAGGCTTATCCTTTAGCAGATCCAGATCTGTAGATCCTGTTGCAGAAACAGGGTTTAGATACCCTGATTTTGACTATTTCAAAGTAGTTGAAGTGCTTGAAAAACTAGGATTCTGGTAAGCCTTGAACAGCTTGAGTCTGGTATGAGTTTTAGTTGTAGGTAACTAAAACATCAGAATTCAGTCCCTGATGGTGGGCTGAGGCAGAGAGTATCTTCCTGTGATAGGAATTCTGGATGTTTTCTCAAGGCTTTCTTTAAAAAGCTGCAAAAATAGAAACTCTATCAAATACTCAATATGCCCCCAAGTCACTGTGCAGCACAGACTCACAGGTTTCATACACACAGTTAAGCAGCACCAAAGGCAGCATTAAACAGTGACAGGCCTTGAGATACAGGATGGACAATGTTTACAGGGGAAAACATTGAGAAAATTAATAGTCCCCAGTTGAAACACTGAACTGGGTCAGATCTTGCTGCTTCTTGTTTCCCTGTCTGAAAGAGTTCTGGGCATAAGGTTGGAATTGAGGTTGAGGTGGCAGTTTGATTTTGGCTGGTCAAGTATACCTGGACATGAGGGACCTGATTTTTACTTTGGCTGTTGGGAATACTTTGGTATTTACAGGAATGTCTTCAAAATCTATCTTGATGCTTTTTATTAATGTAAAAAAATAGAAATCCTCAGGAGCTCTTTACTGGTACATAGTTCTGTAAAATGTCATGTTTGTGCTTTTGAAAGAATGAATTGTTCAGGAATTTTCAACAAATAATGTTTTGTTTTCTGAGTTGAAAAAATGCATTGCTGAAGCAATTGTTCTCACTTTCAAATAAACATTCAAACTTATTTCAGGTGGAGGAAGTTTGGTTTATGGAAATGTGAAGATCTAAACCTCACTGAAGATTTTTTCACTTTGCAGATATATTGTAAAATGTCCAATGGTTATGAAGATCACATGGCTGAAGATTGCAGGGATGATATTGGTAGGACAAATTTAATTGTGAACTACCTCCCTCAGAACATGACGCAGGATGAATTACGGAGTCTTTTCAGCAGCATCGGCGAAGTGGAATCTGCAAAACTTATTCGGGACAAAGTTGCAGGTATGATTTAGTATTTCAGAAATTGTCACCTTGTGCTAGACTGCTCGAGCAAATACTTGATTAAATACAACTTAATGTAGAATACTAAATATTTGTGTGTGTGTAATCAAACTATTGACAAGTTTGCCTGGAGCTCCTGTAATGCCAGGATTGGGTATTGGGAGGATGAAATGCTCAAGGCTAAGCTAATGACTACTGTGTGTATGGCTAAGAATGTGAAGAAGTACAATTCCCAAATTTGAACATTAATAGACAGATCTAAAACTGGTTTAGATTTAGTCCCCAGCTGATTTATTCTTCCTACAGTCTGTGTGGTTTTGACTCCACCAGAGCTCTGAATATACAAACAAACCTTTTGTCCTGGTTTTGATCAGTAAAATAAAGGTGTGCTGAGGTTCTGAAGTGGCTGTAGGTCTTATCACTGTTACGGAATTTAACTTTTAAGTTCCTTAAATAGAATTGGTAGTAGTAGCTTTAAAATATGAGAAGAATGAATTGTTCTGACTTGGGAAACTTAATGTTTCCTTGAAGCAAAACAAATGTTGACAGAACAACTGCTTCCATATCTGTTTAGTTGCAGGAGGTTTTAGCTGCTCTCTGAAGAGGCTTTAATCCTTGCACTGTTAAAGTACTTAATTTACAAGTTTTGATTATTCTTGTTCAGAATTTACAGAATCTTGGATTCAGTGAGAGCGCTTGGTTGTTTCTGGAGGGGAAAAAAGAAGTGCTGTTAACTAGCTGTGCACGGGTGTTTGTTCCCAGCCTGCAGCTCAGTGCTTGTGGAATTCTCTGTTGCACATGCTCAGTGTTGTATTTCAGGATCCAGCAATACTGATCGTTATCTAATCCTGCTCCCCGGTCTGTAAAAGCTGCATGGGAGCTGATGGAATGCATGAGAGCTCTTTGTGCGTCATCTTTAGTGCTTTATTTGCTTGAGAATACCCATGAGAACTGAATAATTAAAAACTTCAGAATTTCCCTTCTGAGTAGCCTCTCTGATTTCCATGTCTCTGGCTTTCCTGATATCTTACAGATGAAGCGTCTCATGATGTGTGTCTGTCTCAATGTGTACTTAAGGGGTGTCATGTTCAGTCATGATAAAATAGTTGCATAAATACTGATTTCTTTTAATGTTTTGGTAGGTGAGTGTTTGTCCCAGATGTTGTCATGTGCTTTGTGGCACTTAGAAGTTGAGGCTTGCTCTGAAGGCTGATTTTTACAAGGAATAAGACCCCTTGCTTAATGATAGCAAGTCATAGCTGACCCACACCTTAGACTGTAAAATAAAGCACAGAACCACCTGCACAGGAGGGATGGATATTTTCAGTGGGAAGCAAGAAACTTATCAGTGCCTGAAACTGCTTCACACTGTTACCTGGAGCATCAAAAACTCTGGTAAAGTCTGGTTAACTTTAACTTGGAACTTGTCAGTGCTGGGTAGTTTAAAGTCCAAAACATACACGTGTGTGCTAGAGGTTGTTCTTAACCTCAAGAATCAAAAGTAAAATTGCTGTTATTGTTGCAGAGAGTCCTTGAGTGCCTGTGGACAGAGCAATGGCTTTTCTCTAAAGTGGTTGCAGGTGCTGGATTCTGTGTGGCTGCTGTGGTCACACCACTGAATTTTGTTGCTACCTAATTTTTCATTTGCTTCCAACACTATTAGGAGCAGTTACCAATAATCTCCATGCTTACTGATTGTTCTGGAATATCAGTGCCAAAGAATTGCCTCCTGAGCATTTTTTTTCCCTCTTGCTTTTGTTTCTGCCCCTTGATGTTCACATTATATTCTTTATTCTGAGACTCTCTGTTAAACAGATGGATGTACAGCAGTCTCCGAACAGAAAAATCCTGTGGCACAGTTCTGTTTTTCTTGTGCCTCTTGCATTTCTCTGACCCTGTGGCAGACAGGAAACTGGAGCTGCAGTAAAACCTCTTCAGCTCCCTGACCTTGGTTTCTGGTCAGATAAGTCATAATATTGGCATGTGAGATAGAGCGGGTTGAGTAGCCTGGACAGGAGCGAGGGAACCTTCTGCTTTTTTTGGAATTGGACTTTTTGGATCAGTTTAGTTCTTCTCAATGAAGTCATAGCTTTTGGTGCCCTCATAAAGTTTTAATAATCAGAGTATTTTGTCTTTGAAGTTCCCTTTATTGTTTGTATTTGCAGAGTTAAAATCAATGTTTAGTTCATAATGCCTGCTTTTCGTAAAACATTGAATGATACATACATTTTTTCTTAATTTGTCTGTTAATGAAACGTGGGGCAGAAAATACTTCTGCCTGGCGTGCAGTTTTTCATGACTTACTGAACTGGCATAAGCTGTCTGGAGACTGATTACTGGGATTCAAGAATTGACTTGAAAGCCAAAGTTTGGGTTTGTTTGAGCAAAGTATTTTATTGTGGTCATTACATATGCTGTTGCGTTTTGCTTCAAATGCAGCAGAGTATTGAACAATCTGTGTTCCATGTGTTAGATTGTGGTTATAAAATGTAGAGAAACTCCTTGAAGCCTCCAGACTGCTTACCCTTTATCTCCCTACTGATGAGCATTACAGGAAGGTGAAAGTAGCAGCAAACCATAGTGTCAGTTCACATTCCTTGCCAGGAGCTTTTGGCCTTGTGTACATATGGGTTATAACCATTGATAAAGGCGTGACTGTGTTTCTGGTTTGTTGTTTGGGATGTGACAGCTTCTTTTTCTGTTTTTATTTGTTTTTCTTTTTATTTTTTTTCCAGTACCTGTACAGAGAAACTTGTGCACAGTAGATGAGCATTAGAGGGATGCAGGGCTCCTCTTGAGCATACTGGAGGAATAGAATGCTGGGCTTTGCATTCCCCAGTTAGTGTAGTACATTCCTCAGCACTTCCAGACATGGCTTTGCTTTACTTGTGATGACTGAATCAGTACTGGGGGTCAGCAGGCAAATACTGGATTGTTGCTATGCTGCTCACTGTACTAGTGTTTATGAAGAGTATGTCTTGGACATCCAGGATTTTCATAAGAGAATTACAGAATTCATTAGACACTGTTCTTTCTATCAGATCTTAATCGAACACCAGCCATGCCCTCGGGCATTGAGCCCTAGGAAAGTGTTAGAAGGCTGATTCTCACTTCCCAATATAGTATGGCACAGTGTCCAGCCTGCAATGTAACTTTTCACTGGCGCATCTCCTGGTCTGTCATGATGATTGCTGAGATCTGTGAGTAGCCATTGACCTGATTCCATCAATGAAATCCTCTCTTCCTGTGGCTCTGGCTCATGAGGCTGAGAGCAAGAAGTCTGGGGTTGGTCCAGTTGGCCTGCACTGATCAGATAGTAGCTCTGCAGCATTGACTGCAGACACAGCAGGGCCAGACTTGTACTCTGCACTGATTCCCTCTCCAGGAATGTGTATGACGGTAAATGCCCAATCCCTTGGAGCAGCTGTCTCGTGCCGGAGATTATCCAAAAGAAGAAATCTGTCTTGTGCTGTATTTTGCTTGGAGGGTGTTTGACTTTGCTGTGACATCCAGGTTCTGGGATTTGGGTTTTCAGCCATTGTGCTGGGCTGGACTCCTCTAACAGGTGAGTTTTTTTAAAACATTGCTCCTTCAGTACCTGTTAATGCAGGAATCCAGGCCTCTGGGCCCCTTTGGGCTTGCTCAGTTTATTGCAGCACAGATACTGATGGCTCGTTGTGTCAGGATGTCTGACTGTGCACAGCACAGATGCTTCTGCTCAATAGCTCTACATTTTCCAAGAGAACCTGTTCATCTTTAGCCTGCTGTCCATGCAGCTGTACACAGGCTGTTAGTCCTTCTGGACCAAATGCTGAAGCTGAAAGTTAGTCAGTTGTGTGTTTAGTTTCTCTGTCTTCCCCTTACTCTGCTGAAGTTTTGGTACTTTCAAATGTGACTGTCCTAAAGCTCTGAAAAGGTCAAGTTAAACTGCTTTGTTGTGGAATTATTAAAAACAAAAAGATACCAAATTCATGTGCAATGGCAACACATGGTAATATTAAAAATAATATTTCTGCTTATTGGAATAAATGTGTGAGCTGTGGGGTGCTCCCACGTCTGATACTGTATGTAACAGTCCTCAGAGTGCAGGGGAAACTGCAAAACTACCACAAAGCTGTGTTGGGGGAGTTTAAACTGGATAATATGAAGAGTTTGTGCCCCCCGAGGGTGCTGGGCAC
>VZTT01002583.1:0-32001 GCA_013400855.1 Buphagus erythrorhynchus
TATTTGCCCTCCAGTTTGAGTTTTTTAGTGCAAGATGGGTCATGTTGTTCACCTTTCCTCCACAAGATAATTTAATAATTATACTCGAAACTGAGAGTATTTCATCACTGACTCCATGACTGGAGCTTTAAAATATGAAATGCTGAGAGACCTGCAGAGTGAAATGGTGAGAAATTCTGACATTGTTTTAGTATGTTTATAATTCAAGGTCATGGCCAGTCCTAAGGATATTGAAGAGGTCTTGTAAGTCCTGGGATTTGGTCTGGCAGTAAAAATATTTCCCTATTTCTCTTCAGCTCCTTGAAAACCAGCAGCAGGACATTTTCTGTGCATGTGTATTGTTAAATGCGCACACACTTCTTGTTCTCTTTGGAGGGGATTTTAAGTCACACAGGATTGTGAGGTCTTGTGGCAGCATCTCCTGCTCTGTGTAGGGCTTTATAAATATTTGCAGAGGACCAGCAGGTAACCTCATCTTCCCTTCTGCCTGGGTCAAGGGGGAGTTTCAGGTCCTGGAAGAGGCACTGGGATGACGTTCCCTTGTGGAGTTATTTGGTGCCTCCCACCAAATGGGAAATGACAGCAACTTGGATCTGTATTTTTTGATTATTTTTGTGTGTCCTGTTGAAATAATTAATAACTAAAATGCCACCTTGGCTTAGGAGTGTATAACATGTTTCATGAACTCCACAGTGACAGCGGGAGGAAAGGTGCTTCTCTGCCTGATGCAGACTTTGTAAATGAGGCTTTGGATCTGATTACAGCTAACAAGGAATAGACATAGGGTATGGCATTGGAAACAGACACCACTGAGATGTAAAACCCTTGCTGCTGCACATACAGGATGTGCCCCTATCTGAATCAGGATGTGCCTCTGCTTAGGGAACATTTTTGACAAATCCCCAGAGGCTCATAAAAGAACAGAAGGTAAAGGTTTTGGCCCATTCTCTCTTGTGCAGACACAGAATTTCCTTGGTGCTGCTAAGGACAAAGCAAAGTCTGGGTGTGCAGAAACAGGAAGGCTCATAGGAAATAACCTCAGACTGCTGCTCCCTGGTAAAAAGGAGTTGTGCAATTATGGATGAAATGGATGCTGTGGTGTTGAATGGAGTTTGGAGGTGTCACCTGCTGAGCTCTCTGTGCTCCAGCCCCTTTGGCTGCCAAGTCATGCGTGGGAAGCACTGGCCAGAGTGTTGAGATTCCTGCAGTAGCTGGGGCTTTAAAGGTGTTTTATCATCATCCATCGGGTTCTGGAAGTGCAGATCAGCAGGGAGCTCAGTCACCTGTGCAGTACTGGGAACAAACAGGAAATACTGGTCTGGGAAGAAGCTTTTGTGTGTTCAGCAGTGTTAGAGAGGGGGAATATTGAAACAGAAACTGCAGGTCCTTCTGGATACGTGTTGTTTGCCCACTCTTGATTTTACCTTTGCACATGTATTTCTCAAAAGTTGGGATACAGCTCTCTTTGGAGAAATAAGGAATTCAAAGGAAGCCAACAGCCAACAGCCAGTGAGTGCATTAGAATATGTCCAGGTGTGTACTCTGATGGGGTGGAATATTCTTGCTTTTGCTGGTGCCATAAATAAAGTATTTATAAGGCTGCTGATGCCTTGTCTCTCAAATATCCTTTCCCAAACATTCCCCCTTTCCCAGCTATCCTAAAACACTCCCTAAGTCAGTAAATCAGAGAAACAGCACTGATATTTGACACTTTCTGTGCCAACAGGAAGGAAAACCAAGCAAACCAAGGGATATCTTTAGGCACTGTCATGAACCTCAGAACTTCATAAAAAGGAGGCTTTTTGCTACTTGGGTGTGCTAATAGAAGTGAATTGACCCTGATTGGCTCTCTGTGCCGTAATGAGTGTGTGGCAGCATGTTGGGGAAAACAGACGTGAGATCTGAGAAAGGGGCTAGTTCCCTGTTTTTTGTCACCATTCCTGGCTGTGCTGCTTTGTGTGCAAAAGCTTGGTGCTGGCTCTTTGTGGGAGCTGGGAAAGTGGGAAGTGTTGGCATGGTGTGAGTGTGGTCTAGTAGGGTGCTCACATGCAGACGCATTTTGTGTGGCAGGAAATCTTCTGTTCTAGCTGTGCACTGGATCTGTTTGCAAGGGAAAATCATGTTATTTTTAGAGAACATATTTAATTGCTGCTGCATTTACAATAAAACAAGTGTGCTGAAAGCTTTATATAATAGAAATACAAAAAGATACCAATCTCCATTCAGGAACAGAAAGGCTTGTCTTTTTCACTAACCATGCTCTCTCCTGTGGGTTTTCCATGACATAATGGGAGGCATCAGGTGTGGCTTGTGTTGTCTGTTCAGTTACTGCATGAAAAATAAAGCAGAGCAAGCTTGAAGAGGTCACTTACATAGCTTAGAGATCGCTTAGGTTTTGCTTGAAGGACTTTCATAGTTAAATTGAAGATCCTGGACTGCCAGGAGAAAGGGGAATGGCTTCTCACTGCCAGAGGGCAGGGCTGGATGGGATATTGGGGGGAACTTTTTTCCTGTGAGGGTGGGCAGGCCCTGGCACAGGGTGCCCAGAGAAGCTGTGGCTGCCCCTGGATCCCTGGCAGTGTCCAAGGGCAGGGGTTGGAGCAGCCGCGAATCATGGAAGGTGTCCCTGTCTGTGCAGGGGTTGGCACTAAGTGGTCTTACAGCTCCCTCCCAACCCAACCTGTTTTGTGTTTACCATGTGTAAACCGTGGTTTATGAAATATTTTTCTAAGTAAGGAAAAAATATTTTCAAAACCCCACCCCAATTTCTGCACAGAGTTTGCAGAGAACATTTCAGTGAGCTCATTTGTCTCTGGGAATGAAAAACCTCAGAGGAGGGAAGGAGCTGTGGCTTGGGCTGTCGCATGGAATAGAGTGTCACTCTGTGAACTGCCTGGGAGCAGAGAGGGAGACACTGATCAGTGGGTCCCATCCCTGTGGGAAGGCACCAGCCCCGTTCTGGGCAGAGCAGGGAGAGGAGCCTGGCACGGGAATGAACCTTCCCAGGAACTGAGAGGGACTCAGCCCTTGGATCAGTCAGATTTCTACACCTGCATCATGGCCATAGGAAATCCCAGTCCTCTTTGGCAAGGACGTTTAGGGATGCTTACAGGCTCATTTTTGTTGCACTGGACTTTTCCTGCCCTGATGACAAGAGGAACTGTCTTTTGAGCGTTCTGACAGTGTGGGGGTGATGTGGGAGCAAGGAGCAGATGCTTTCCCGGGACAGTTCATTACCTGTTCCAAGGCTCTGTAAGCCACATCCTCACCAGGAGTCTTTGGAAGTGCTGCTGTTGGGCTACCCTATTCACTGAGGATGCATTATATCTTGTAATTTTACTCTTTTGTTCACTTTATTTTTACCCATTCTCTCACAGCTTTCTCTTTTTGCCGAGTTATTAATTTTGCACTAAAAAGTCTCTGTTGCAGGTGTCAGTTCTAAAATGATCCTGGTTACTGAGAGAGGGGGGAAGAGGCTGGTGGAGCACTGTTTAGTGCCCTTTCCCTGGGCACTGAGATTAATGTGTGCTGCTTCCAGCAAGATCTCATTGCTTTGGGAAGGGCAATAGCCCAGTCACTTCATTATCCTGCTGCTCTGCACAAGTGCCAGTGGAATAGAAATGCTTTCATTTTCCAGACAACCCTTTGGTTGCTTGAGACAAATGCTTTCAAAAGCTGCTCCACAGTTTCTTTTTTGGTTGTTTTTTTTTCCCTTGTCAAAGTGACAAAGCTGTAAATCCCTTCATCACTTGCCTATCACACCTGCAACCTTTTTGAATGCCTTCAAAATAATGGACACTGTACTTTCACTGCTAGGTACTTAACCAAATCATTAAGGCTTTGTCTATTTATTTGTTTTCCCAAGAGGGTATTTTATTACTGACAGCATGGGTCAGGACCATTGAAGGTTGCAGTGAAATATTCAAGCCTTTTCTGTCAAGCAAGTGGAATGAAGTATTACCTTAGTCATACTGAAAATGAACAATTCATATACCTTATGCTTCCTTACTCTTCCCAGCACCTCCTTCCCCCAAAGCACAGTGTTTTGGGATATCCTTAGAGTGGGAATGTTGTTCCTCAGCGTTTGTGTGCAAACAGGTTGTCAGCATGGGTTAAAAAGTATCCATAATCATGTTTTATGGAGAGAAGCTTTTATGGAAGACAGACAGCAGCCGGCACTCTTGGGTTTTATTCCAGGCTTCACTGACTAAGGCAATGCTGAGTCTTCTTGTGCATTATTTACGCCATTTTTAAAGAAGGAGTAGCAAAAATAGCTGTTTTACAGGAACACTTTGACTTAATTGTGAAGAGCTGCATGGCTCAAGCAGAAAAATTACTTCAGAGAAAAATTTTATTCTATTCCTGCTGGTCTTTTGAAAGGGGATTGAAAGGTGAGTTGTATTTTCAGCAGGATTGTCCTTGTTCATCCCAGCCCTTCAAGTCTCCTGAGCTTTGCCTGAGATGCTGGGGGGGGCTGGATGTTGACAAAGATGTCAGGAGGATGTTGCAGATGTTGTGATTATCCTCACCATGGCTTCCTGTTTTTAACTGTAATTGGTTGTGATACACCAGGCCTGGGTCCCCCTTGATCCCTCACTGCCAGCTCTTTTAACACATTCTGTAATTCTGTGTGCCAGTCATGAAGCCCCAGCTCTCCTTGCCTTGCAGGGGTTAATTTTCTCAGTAGTTTTCGCAGCCTGTGTTGGCTATCAGGGGTGATGTGATGGCAAAGGAGAATGTTTAGAGTATCATTCCTAGTGCCCTTACCTTTCAGCTGCCCTTTTCTCCCCTCCCCTCTGGTTTTATAGTTCCCTGCTCCAGCCAACACAGTTACACTGAGTTATTCTGCTGCACAGAGGAGCTGTTGGCATCCTCTCCTCTTTTATTACCCTGGTGCAGAAGCAGAATGGTGGCAGAGATGCAGAATTGATACCAGTGGAACCAGGCCAGGTGAGATTCAAAAGGCAGAGATAAGACACAGTGCTTTTCAAGGGATTGGCTTTGCCAGGGAGGAATGATGGAAAGGAATTGCAGTTACCTGATACATCTCCTTTCTCCTCCTGCCTTGCAGAGCACATGACCATCTGCTCAAATGTCACTGAATGTCACCTGGCTCGGGCCAGGCAGACACCCAGTGCCTTGGGGTCTCTCTGGGCTCCAGACTGAAGGGACAGCGATGCTGCTGTGGTAATTTGGGGGGGTGGAGGATTAAATGTTCTTGAAAAGCTATTTGCATAAAGGTTTGCAAAGGAGAGTGTGAGTGAGAATATGTTCAAACTGAGCAGTGCGATCTGCACAGCTTGTCTTGCTCATCCATCTGGTTGGAGCATGTTATGTCTATTTAACAAATTACATTTAATCTTACCATTCCAGGAGGAGCTGTTGAGCCTCAATAGTCATGGCAGAGCCCTCCTGGAAAGTTATGCAGGAGAAATAGGGGGTGGAATTTCATGCTCAGGAGGACAACTAAGGAGATGCAGGGATGCTCTGTCACCTTCCTGGATGCTCTGACCATGTTCCTGGGCCTGGCAGGGCAGCAGGCTGACTCTCTGCATTATCACACTCCTGCTCCTTTCCCTGGCTTCCCTAGGCTGGCATTCTGTCTGCTCTGTCCTTTCCTGACTCCAGGCTGGGCTGTAGCTTCCTCTCACATTGCTCACCAGGAAACGCAGCGAGCCTGGCAGGTGCTGGGAGGCAGGGCTTAAAGCCAGGGAGGCAGGGGTTAAAGCCAGGCTGCTCCTCTGCCTCCTCAGGTGTGCTGGGAGGGGTCAGAATGGACCAGCAGCAGAGACAGCTCCATGCACACAGGCAGAATTTCAGCCTGGCAACTCTGCTTCTGTCTCTTTATTACATTACTTACTTTTTTATGGTACCTGTCCTTACTGAAAAGACTTGCCTATCAGCTGCTGTATTTTTTTTTCTTTTTTTCTTTTTCCTTCCTGCTGAGTCATTGCACAGCTTACCAGTCCTTTGTGAGCTTTGCTTTCTGGAGTCCTGACTTGGTTGTCACATCACTTTCTGCCTTCCTCCTGCACCCAGTGTAGCAGCACTCCATCCAAACACTTGTGCAGTGCTACTCCCATGGTATCCTCTGTGCTCAGGGGGAGTGAGGCACGTTCTAATGGCAGGATTTGTCCTGTGCTCAGGGACCTGTTATTCCTGGGATTTTGAAATTGTTCATTTTCCTTGCACAGAGGCAGCTGGTGGATGCAAACACGTTGTCCTGGAGTCCAGGGGGACAGGAAACCTTGTTTGCTTTTGATTTTCCATGAATTGCAGTGCTGGCATCTGCTTAGGCAATTCAACACCTTTCATATTTTTCATCCCCTGTAATGTATTAGAGAGGGCCTCTGTTCTTTGAGTATCTTTTCAATCTTGACTATGAATATACAGTTCACTATTTTCCTCTTTCTTTATTCTTTATTCCTCCTTCCTTCTGCCTTTACAATTGGGTTGGTATTTGAGAGACTTTCTTGTTTGTCCTGATATAAAATTCAAGAGGTTTCATAAGCCCACAGAATTTCGAAGCAGTGCAATTAAAATGTTTTGCTTTAAAAGGTTCCATTTTTTTTCCCCCCCATTTTTTTAAAATACCCTTGTTCTTAGTCACAGGTTGTTTCTGTAATTCTTACATTTTGTTGTTCATAGTTTGCTTTTAAAATTAAAACACAAATATGACATATAATTTTTTCCCTGAAGTGTTTGTGTTTCAGATGCTTCCCCCCCCCAGTTAATTAGAAATAACAAAAACCAACAAAACTATTCTTTTTTCCTCATCTCTGGCATTCCCAGGGGATTAGGGTGATGTTGCATGATGAGGTACTGAATCCCTCTTCATGCCCAGGGACTCCAGCATTTGCAAAGCAAAAATAAATGTCCAGATGCTCAGTTAATAGGAAGGGACACAGATGAGCACAGGGCAGGATCCTCAATCTGGTTTAGCAGCCAGATCTAGTGAGTGGCATCCTGCCTGCGGCAGGGGGGTGGGATTACATGGTCTTTAAGGTTCCCCCCAGCCCAGACCTTCAGGGATTGTTCAGTGGGCAAAACTCCCTGGGGCTCATAGGGCAGGAGGTGGCCCAGGTCAGAAGGAGGTCTCTGAGCTGATTATGTCCCTCATCAGCTCTCTGTGCAGGTGACCTGAAGTGCTGCTGTGGCTGCACCAAGTGTCCCCACCCTAGAGCTCTGATCTGCCTGACAGCAGCTCCCAGGGCCCTGGCAGCTCTGCTGGCCCAGCACAGTGCCAGTCCTGCATGGATGGGTTTATTTTCCTCCTTGGCAGTGTCTGTAGAGATGGGCAAGCCCCTCTGCTGGGCATCAGGTAGAGGTGGGAGCTGCTCCCCTGGGGAACAGCCTGGCAGTGGCAGGGCTGTGTCCCTGGACCTGCTGGCTGCTGGAGGTGCTGCCTCTGAGCTCTTTGGTGATGCTGCTTTCTGCAGCACAGAGTTTCCCTGCTCAGTCTTTCTGTGCATAGTGTGTTGCTTTCTCTTGTCATTGTCTCTTCTTTGAAAGGAGTTCATAAAGAGTGAAAAGAAGGTGTTGCATACACTCTCCATGCTCAGAGGCAGAGGTTGGGAAAGGGTAGAGCTGCACTGCTGAGCCTTCTCTGGGACAGGCTTCTCCTGTTGCTCAGGAGAGTGCCCTGATGGCCTGCTGGGAGCTGGGCTGGCTCTTGTCTCTGCTCCAGCAGAGTACAACATTTCATGGCAAGGAGTGAGAGAGAGCAGGGTGTGATCCCCTGCACCAGGAGGGTATTGTTCTCCCTGAGCCTCCATTCTTCTTCCTCCAGGCCCTGTGTTTGATATTTCCTCATCTGATGGACTTGGGAAACTGAAGTTATTTCCTACTTTAGGGCCAATCTTCCACTAAAACACTGGACAACTTAGTGAGCTGTCCGTTACTTTGGTTTTTGGAAAATGGATGGACATATTCTCTTTACTCACCTCTTGTCTGCTTTGATTTAGGCAGTCCTTGCATTAATGTTTTGTGGTCTCCTGGCATATCCAAGTACAGCTTTTAGCATAACTGGAGTCACTGTTTTTTATCAGAAATCCATATAGTACAGGTTACACCTGGTGTTCCAGTGTTGTGCTCCTCTGAGCGGCTTTAGAGTTAAGATTTGGATTTATGATGTACCATCTCTCAGTCTCCCCTCCAAAAAGAAAGATACATCTTGATCTAGATTAGACTGAAGGCTTGGCTAATTTTTCTTTCTGTATTCATCTGTGAGGCATCAGGAAACCAGGCAGCAGGGTTTCCATTGAGAGCAGCCCTGTGTGCCAGCTTGGCTGCCTTTGTCCCACACTGCCTGTGGGTGTCCAGGGGAAAGGGGACAGTAGTGGCTGCAGCTGGACACTTGAGAGCCAGGCAAGGGAGAGTGAGGAGCTCTTTCCTGCTTATTGGGGATTTTATTATTCACAGAAAATGCTAATTAACAATTGTAAATTATTCCAAAAGCCAAAGTAAATGTGTTTCTGATTGTTAAAGACTTCATCAGTGCTGGATGTGTTGTCACTGAAGGGAAATGTGCTCTGAAAACACTGCAACAGGGTTTGAGTACTGTGCCCCTGAAGGTGGCACTGCTTCTCCTTGTCCCCCCTGTGTCTTCTGCACCCCTCCCACTTCCCTCTTCCCATTCCCTGCATCAGAGGTGGCAGGGCAGGTCTGTCCCAGTGCTCTTTGAGCCCAGGGGATCATGAATCGTTTGGATTCACGGCTCTGCTGTTGAGAATTAATGACAGTGTGGCTTTGCACATTCCCTGCCCGTGTGACCCCAGCCTGCTTAAATCTGTCCCTGATGATGACTTGCTGCAGTTGGAGGCCTCCATTTAATTCCATTTAGCCGGTCAGGAGCTATCCAATAGGAATAATGATAGTGAAATATATAAGTAGTGATTTCTAGATGGAGAAAGGACTGAGCAGTCTCCTGTTTGCTTTTGATAGCACTGAAGTGCAGTGATAATAGGAGGGTAGGAGGAGGGCTGTTGTAAATATGATGCAAATGATTGCATCATTTAAGACTTTTATTTAAGTCAGATTATCTGGAGCTACTCTATTTATTTGCTTGTGCTTATCTTTTATTATTTGTTCAGCTATTCAGGTTCTGGTGTCTCAGAGTTCATTTCCATTCATTTCCTTGTAAGAATTCACTAGCAAGTCTGCTTGAGGTGGGTTTTTTCCCCTTGGTTTCAACCACAGAGTGCCCCATAACCACATACACAGGCAGTTTGGATGTATTGGATGGATAGAAGGTGTGGGATGGATAGAAAGTGTAGCTCTGGGTGGGTGTCTGGCTCCATATAAATGTTTTAGTTGAAGAAAAGTTTCTCTGCTCAGCAGCTGTCTTACTGGGCAAGTTCTGAACATTGTTTCATGTTACGAGCATTTGTCATTTAGCAGCACGTGAAGCTGATTGTAACTGATGAGGTGATTGCACTTGATCATTCCACGTGCTGAAAACATAATTTTTCCAGGATGTGCTTCTATGAGGGAAGACTAAATTCGCTATGGCTTTGCATTGGCATTGAACTACAAACCCCAGATGAGCCCAGATGCATGTCCTTGGGTTGGGTTTAGGTCATTCTGTACAATTTGGTGTCCTCTGGTGTGTGTCACATTTGGATCAGCTGGGAGCAGGTGGAGTTTGTTCCTGCTGTGTGTGCTGGTGAGCTTTGAGGGTCCAACAAGAGGCAGAGCAGCACTTGCTGGGCATTGAGAAGGGCTGGCTGAGAGAAAGCTTGGTCTTACTAAGAGCAACAAAAAGAGGAGATTGCAGAGGAAGTGTAGGGAGCAGCTTCTGACTGAGAGCTTGGTGAGAGGTCCCTGTTGGTGTCACTTGGGTGAGGACAGGCACTGAGGGTGAGCCCTGCAGTGGAGTGTAGAGCATTGCCACCACAGCCAGTGGGAGTGGGAAAGGACTCAAGGCAGGACATCCCACTGTCCCACCAGGAACTTTTGCTGATGTGCCTATTTAGACTCCTTGGCAGAGCAGGAAGGCAGGAGCAGCGTCTTTTCCCATCTCTCTTCTTTGTTCCAACTTCAGAGCTGCTTGTAGCAGTTTATTAATGGTAAATAAGAGGTTCGTGCCCTTTTCCCTAGGGGTATTTTTTAAAATACTTTAGACTTGTTTCTGAGTCAAACAAAAGACATCCAAGCCAGGACTCAGTGATTCTGATTGTTCAGTGATTTCCTAATTCTTTTTCTCATCCTGGGCAAAGTGATGAGAGAAACTTATTCCAGAGGAATTTTTTTATTGACTGTCACTGTGTTCTTCTGAAAGAAAGTGCTGAGCACCTACTAAAATAACATCTTTTATGTGTTGCCAAATAAAAGAGTGGATTTGTTCAGTATGCAAAAGCATGAGGATTCTGTGATTATTTTTATAAAGATTGTTTTAACTAAGAACATGTCTCTGAGCTTGTGAAAGCTGAATATTCCAAGGACTTATTCTTTTCATAAAGTGCTTAAAGAAATGCCAGTTACGCAAAACCTGAATGCAGATTCTTAGAGCCCAGTTGCACAAAGCTCTTAGTTCCATGTTCCAGCCCCTCCCAGAACATGGAGTGCATCTCTCTGTACTCACTTAGGTACTTGGAGATGGATGTTACTGAGCTGAGACATAAAACACAACCAGATGAGACAAGAGGCTGCCAAAACTATGGCGGAAGGGTGGGGAAAAAAGAAGGTAAGTCTATTGCTTTTTGCTGTTCTCAGATTTAGAGATTGACTGATGGTGGTTTGGGGTTGATTTTACTGTTTACCTAGGGAACTGTGCTTGGAGGAAAGGAGACAATCAGAGTTTGTTTTATAGTACAGGGTTGGCTTCTCCTCTTCCATCCTCCCTCCTTTCCTCAGTGGGTGGGAGAAATGTTCAGTTGTTTGGTACCTTGGAACCTGCCCAGTGTTGCTAAGGTCCTGCTGAAACAGCCCTGTGCCTGTGTGAGAGCATAGGCAGTGCCCTCAAGCTCTGGAATCACAAAATCCTCGACTGGTTTAGGTGGGAATGGACCTTAAGGCTCATCCAATCCCACTCCCTGCCATGGGCAGGGACATCTTCTACTATCCCAGGGTGCTCCAAGCCCTGTCCAACCTGGCCTTGGACACTTCCAGGGATGGGCAGCCACAGCTTCTCTGGGCACCCTGTGCCAGTGTAAACCTCAAAGAAAAGAACTACTTCCAGATATCTAATCTAAATTTATCCTTTTTCAGTTTAAAGCCATGTTACCCTTGGGCTTGGGGGCTTTGTTTATGCAGTGAAGGTTAGGAGAGGTTGGGAGATGCTCAGAATGTTGGGAGACACCAAGAAGTCAATTGGGAATAAAAAGCTGAGGCTGCCTGTGGTACCTGAAGATGCCATTTTTGCTGAAATGGGAACTTACCCAGACTTGCCCTTCTGTCCACAGGTTTTAAGTTCCAGGTAATATGGTCTTCAGTGCAACTTTTCTTTGAATGCTCAGAAAAGGTGGTTTAAATGTTCTTGTAAATTATTAAACATGATTTTGGAAGTCTGAAACCAGAGTAAAGCCCTTGAGCAAAGATAATTGTCTGACTGTATTAGAACTTATAGTTAAGCATGTCCAGAGAGCTGGAGCAGAGCAGGAAACCAATATGTTAATTAATCTCTGCAGTGCCACTGGCCTTGTCTGCCTCCCTCTGCAGAGGAACATACACAGTGGAAGGGTTGTCATGTCCACCCTAGCATTTTAAAAATTAATCAGTGATAGTGGTGATTGCAAAAAGATCTTTATCTAAAACTTCCTATATTAAATTTTTAAATCTTTTAATTCTTCATCTAAGAAGAGATGCTAATACAAAAAAAAAAAAAAAAACCCAACAAACCAAAAAAACCAAAACCCCCACCCAAACAAAAAAAAAAAACAACAACACTTTTTTTTCCTTCCTTAGAGAAAGAGATTTCAGGCAGCTGAGACTCTCATTTAGCAGGTGGAGATGCTCATCAAATGGGAAGTGATTCTTTTCTTTAAAAAAATACTTTTGTTTTGGTGTGAAAGATATGTGTCTGTTGAGGAAGGCAGGGGCCTCCTTTGGATTGGAGAATGTAAACCTCCTCCCTCTGAATTACTATAATTTTGAAACTAAGGGGCTTTCAGGCAAAGATATGAGGATAGGAATAACAGTTTGAGAGGAATGATGGATTTGTCTTTACAAACAAGCTATGGGCCTGCTGGTAGATAAGACTAGCATTGAAAGATAAAAGAACCAGTGGAATGGATTCCACTGATTGATGAATGGAAAAATATATTTGCCTTTAAAAACTGTAGTTTGCTGATAAATGAAATTGGATATTGAAAGATAAAAGAAGCAATGGGGGAAAACCATGAATTCCATAAGAATTAAAAATTAAAAGGGCGCGTTATACATTGGAGGGGAATCTCAGGTATCAGGTGTTCCGAGAAGTCTGTACCTCTCAAGTACCTCAGCCCATGGGGAAAGAGAGAGGGAAGTGTGGCCAGGAAATCAGGATAAAAAGGAGGCTGCATCCTCCAAAAATTTGAAAGATCCCAGGGGAATGCCCCATGGCCTCTCCCTTTATTCGAAAGAAGTAAAAGGACTCCTCTGTCTCCTTTTTGGCCATAAACCTCTGGTGTTTGTGGCTTAATTCTCCTGACAAGTTCTTTAGTAGTATGTATAACAACGCAAACAAAACAGAAAATATGGAATTAATTACAGATAGACCCAGGGACCCCGTGACAGCCGAGATGGGAAGGATGCAGGAGAGGCTTTGGGGCAGTTGGTCCCGGTGCTCTGCAGGACTCTGGGGAGCACCGAGCTGGAAGGACAGGAATGAGCAGGAATCCCGGGCTGGTGGAGGAGATGGATCAGAAACTCGGGGCAGTGCCTGGACTGTGGGATGTCCGGGCAAGGCAGGGCTGTGGGGCTGGGGCACAGAAACAAACCCAGAGCAGGGCAGGGGTGTGGGGCTGGGGCACAGAAACAAACCCAGAGCAGGGCAGGGCTGTGGGGCTGGGGCACAGAAACAAACCCAGAGCAGTGCCCGAGGAGTGGCAGGGCTGGGGTAGCACAGATCGGCCCCAGCAGAGCAGGAATGGTGGCTCAGCATTCCACCTGTTATAAATACTTGTTATGATATTGGCTTTTCGTAAATATTAGGGTGAATACTCTATATGTGATGTTGAAATGGTTTTTAAGATACAGTTTTCTTTAGGAGTAACATCAGCTGATAAAGTGTCTGTAGTAATTGGACTGCCTGCTTGGTTGGATAACACCCAGTGAAGACACCTGCTACTGATACACCAGTTATGAGCACGGACTGTAGAAATTGCAGACCACAGCCCAAATTAAGACTGATAAGAAAAATAAATTAAAACCACAACCAAGAAACACACATGCTCTAAAAAGGCAGACTCAAGGAGTGGCCATGTAAAACAGTTCCTGAAATATAAAAAATAGTTTATAGAAAAGTTTGAATATGCCTGACAGGTCTATGAATATGCAACATGATGATGAATTTAAGGGGTGTCTCCAAAGCAGCAGGGTTGCTCTTGGCTGAATACCAAGCACCTGCCGTTATAACCTTTTGCTTTATTGTTTGTCTCTTATTATCTTTTATTAAACCTTTCAAAATCTACCAAGAAAGTAAACCTCGTTTTTCACACCAGGAGCACAAGCACATGGGGATGGGTCCCTCTTTTAGTGAGGTAGGGGTTAATAAGGTCCGGGTCAGTGGCTGCTCTCACGAGCAGAGGCTCACCCCACAGGAAAAGAAGCAGCAGCAGCTCCGGGCTGGGTTATTGCAAATTCTTTTCCTAAGCAACAGCAGCTTTGAGTCCTTCTCTGAAGCTGCAGAGCCAGAGCCAGCAGCGTCCCCTGCCCTCTTTTTACCTGTACCCAGCCAAACCTTTGTTTTCTCACGGACCCATAAGTACCAGCAGTCAGCATCTCCCAGCAACTCATGGGAAAAATTCTATAGGTAAGGAGGAACAAATGAAACTTAACCCCCGACAACTTTGTAGGAATAGAACCCCCAGAAGTAAAAGTTTGTGTGAGGTGGTTTGTGGTGACCAATTGCTTTCTGTAGCTGAATGACAGTAATTGGTATTGGGGATCCCGTGAGACCTTCCACACCACCCTCTATTGCATTGGTGATCTCAGGCTCCCTGGGCATAGGTCTGCCATACATTTGGAATTTGAACATTGGGAAGACCAGAACATTTGGCATTTAAAGTATTTTAAAACTACCTTTGTGGCTGTAACTAACATGGTTAATTTTTGAAAGCCATCACAACCTGAAAAATGGGAATAATGTTTCATTGTAACAGTGCTGATCCTGCTCAGACCTCTTTTCCCATAGTTGAGAGATTCCCAGTCTCCTTTATTTGGGCCCATGGATAGATCTGCCAGGAAAGCCATGAGAAGGGCTCATGAACTAAAGAGCTGCACAGTACAGTGAGCTTGTTTTAATCCTTTGACTTCTGCTGCCCACAGTTGCAGTTGTGGGACCCTCACATATCCATGTCCCTGAAATCCACTGAGCTCAGCTCAGAATCAGGCAATAAATAAATGCATTGTGAGTAGCCCTGGAGCACCCAGAGTGCAGAGAAATCCAGTTTGCTCTGTGTTGATATTTGAATGACATTTCATTCCAGTGACTTTTAGATGTTCTCTTATTGTAATATACTGTTACTCTTCTGATTTTTCTTGTGCAGTGCCTTCCCAAATAATTGAATTTTGGCTCTCCGATGATGAACTTCCATGAAAAGTAGAAATTACAGCTTTCAACATTGTCCAATCAATCACAGCAACTGTTTAGTTGTGCCAGGTTCTCACTCTGTGGCCAAGGATTAAACGCAATCCATTTAGCATTTGTTTATTTATGAGATAGCTTGGAGATGCCCTTGCCAGGCTTTTCCAGATTTCTGTTGTGTGATCCTGGAGTCAGACTTCAGAAATCTTGTTTTATATAATACAGATGGACATAATGTAATCAGGGAGGTGTTGACAAAGCTGATTTGAAACATGGGAAATTAAATCCTCATCAGGTCAGCACTGTCAGCCTGCAATTCCCATCTCTTCTTTCATTTTTCCTGGGGCTCATGAGCTATCTCTGCATTCCATATTGTGTGATTATTTTATTCCTTTCCACTGTATTAATTTCATGGACACAGAATTTACTTGGAAAATTGGGCTGAGAGGGCTATGTGCATTTTGGTGTTTTCCCCATCTCCCTAATGTAATTTCCTAATTTTTGTGTGTGTTTGTGGTAGAAGTCTAAGGTCAAAAATAAAGATGTGTCGGGGTTTCTCGCATGATTCCAACTTCTTGCCCAAGTATGTATAAACTTTGGGACACATCTCAGTTCTTGTCTAATATTTTTTCTTCCTTTCCTGGTGGCAATGGGCATCTCATGAGATGTGAAAAGTTGGCTTAATTCCCCTGTCATATCTTGTAGGGTGACACCCACAGCACTTTACATCTTGATTGACTTACTGTAAACCCTCTGAAGCAGAGTTTTCAAGATATTTCTCTGTTGATTCTCTGCTGAGTTACAAGTTTCCAAACTGTGATTGAGAGTAATGGGATTAAAACTCTACTTCTTACATTCGGAAGGACAGGGATGCTCCACCCAGGCTAGGATGTGTTATTTTTGCCTTTTGTGCAAATTATTTGAGCAAAACAAACACGGGATTTTATCAGATAGTGTTTGAAGCTCGTTGGTTTTCAGTCTAGGTTGGTGTCAGCACAGGCCTTAATTAAATTGTAGCCTCTGGGGTAAAATTTCTATCTTGGAAAACAGCACTTTCTGTGGAGCTCTAAATCCTCTTGAATTGTTGGTTCTGTAGGGCAGAGCTGTGATTTTCCGTAGGGGGAGCAATCTCCAGGCACAACAACAGTGTGATAGAAATAAAAAATAAACGAATAAATCAGTTCTTAGTGGCTCTCACCTCTTGGCTGGAGGTCAGGAAGAAAAGTCCCTGGTGGAGGGAGCAGCCCGGAGAAGTTGAAGTGCCTGATGTCCCCAAGGAGGAGAACAAATCATATTTGGCATTTAACCTAAGGAGTCCATTGCCTGGGCAAGTGGGATGGGTCAGGCAGACAATTAACCCTGACAGGAGCCTGGCAGGGCTCTCTTTGTCACCATCCTGTGTCCTGCCATTAACTGGGGTGTCACATGGCACCAAAGCCATGACATTTGTGTTGTTCCTCTGCTGTGGCACTGGGGGTGTGCCAAAGAACCTGAGAAATGAGCATAGACGCATGTAGGGGTCCCACAATGTTTTAAGAGTTCTGGTCATGTTTAACTTCAAGAGTTGTTTCCACAAACCCCCTTTTTGTGATTCTTTCTCTCTTATGCAAACAGAAAATGTGAAAATATGTTGGATTTGTGGATGTGGGACTCCTTCAAAGCCATAGGGGAGGTTCTCGTCTAGTGAAAGCTGTATTTAAAATTTACAATATTATAAACAAGCAGTAACTGTGGAGTTTAGTGACATCAAGCTGAATATTCATCTATTTAATACAAAGTTTACATTTACTTGAGATAAAGTTTACTTAATGCAAATCACCCTGCAGATCTCCTGTAGGTGTTTCCTGGCCTGTGACACAACTTAGCGTGAGCAGCCAGGACTTGATGCTTGATAAGGTGCCAGAGGGTTTTAATTCCTGATATGGCACAGAAATACCATAAATGATGGGAGCAGCTAATTGGATTTGAGAAGCTGGAGAAGGACATGAGATGTTTTCTCGATACAGTTGTGTCATGTACAAATATACAAGTTCTAACTAAATTAATCAACTTGACCTACCAGAGAACTTCAAAGGGTGGGTGTGAAAGTGGGCTGGGCCTTTTGTGAAATGTCCTGTAAACATTTGTTCCAGTACATTTGGTTCTCAATTTACAATGAAGAAGGGTTCATTCATCTGCAGAGGAATTGCTTAATGGCCTCTGTATACCAGAACTTTTATTAATATAACAGTGTCACATTTCATTGCAAGGGCAGAGGGTTGCTGAGAGGTTGAGGAAGTGGCATTTTAAATAAAATTCTATTTTAATGGCCAGGATTAAATTTTGTAGGGGCTTCTCACTCATTTGCATCTGCCCCAAATACATATACCCAAATGGAGCCATTATAGAGCAGCTCCTTTAGTTGGTTTGCCCTTTAGTGTTTACAAGATCCTTGTGACAGTGTTTTGTGCAAGTGCTCCTGGGATTTGAGGCATTCTCTTCTCCTGTGGAAAAGAGTCCATGGCAGAAACAAGATAATTTGTCTTGTTGCAGCTTGACATGTGTGGTGAATCAGACATATGTATGTTGTGCTATTTATTTATGATATAAATTAAAATAATGTCAAATATACTTAATGCACATGCATATAAAAATGTGTGAATATGATTATACCTAGAGATAATATTCCAGGCTTGTCTTGGGGTGAGGCCAGGGTTTTCCCTATGCCTGGCTGGCAGGAGAGCTCCTTCCCCAGCTGTTGCTGAGGTTTTACATGCCTGGAGGAAACACTGTAAAAAGGAAAGCCTGTTCAAGCTGCTTTTCTTCCTACTCTCCCTCTTTTCTGCCCCTACTCCTCTCCCTGTTTCATTGCTGCAAGTTCACAAAGTTATTTTCCTCCATCCAGGTCACTGATGGCAGGAAAAAGCCACTAGCCTTAATCCATAAAGGACTGATACTACCTGCAGCATCTTCAGCCTTCCTTGCTCTCTGTCTCAGATGGCATGGAATTAAATAGTGGCTATTAAATATTAATAAGGGTGCACGGATGGTTATCAAGTGCTGATAATTGTGTCAGAGAGAATATCTTCAGTATCATTTCCAATATTTCTGTCATGTTGTGACCAAGTTTGAATTTCCCTCAGCAATAGAATATTCCAAGTCTGGCAAAAGCTCAAAGAATTGACTGTTTTAAAGGCTCAATTTTGCATGTGGAGCTTTTCCAATTTGCAGTAAAAGTCCAGAACACCTTCACAAGAAGAATAATGGGACTGCATTTTGGGATCTCAGTGGGAAGAGTTTGTGAAGAGTTTATTGTGGGAGTTTTATAAGCAGAGATTAAAGAAATAATGTGAGTAGTTAGATTGGAGTGTGGTAAAAAGAGCTGGGTGCTGTGGCATCCATGTTGATCCAGTGTGAGGGTGCAGATCCTGAACATGTGCCTGATTCCCAGGATTATTTAAAATAGGACATATTATCCTCTGCACCTACTCTCACTGCTGCAGCCAACACATTTTAGAGGAGAAATCTGGCAGGAATTTCCAGAAGCCTGAGAATCTGTGTACTGAATCCATTTGCACTCCCAAGTGCTGATAAAGATGTAAATGCTGTCTCATTATTTTCAAGTCTTTAAACTGAGGGGGCACTTTGATAAGCTGATTGCTTTAACTGCTGGAGAAGGTGGGTCTTGATCACATCACCCTTCCTTCCGTTCCATCACTTCAGGGAATTAGACTGAGCTGAGCTGCTGTGGGATAATTTGTCTAGAATCTTTTTATTCAGCTGCAGTATGGTCAAACCCCAACATATAGAAATCCTCAGGGAAACTGTATTGAGCCTTTTTCAAAATCATGACATTGATTTAAAAAGTTGAGGGTTTGTTTTTTGCTGTTGTTTTTGGGTTTTTCTTTCTTCTTGGTTTATGTCTTGTTTCTGAGTTGCACAACTTGGTTTCCTCTGCTTTAAACTAAGTGGAAAACCTCTCCTGTGGTGGAGATGGGGCTGTGAGGCCAGCTTCTCCTCTCTATGTGCAAAGGAGAATTGAAGCAGCAAATTTTTAGTCTTTCAACCCCCAGATTCTTTTAAACATCTATTGCAAAAGTGAGGGTCTCCTTTCTGAGCTGACATTGCACCTCTCTATTCTAAATCATGGCATTTTCATGCAGATTTTTTTCAGCTCTCTGCAGCTTTCCCCAGGTAGGTGCATTTTTCCCTCCTGAGGACAATGGGTGATGTTTAGGGTGGGAATGACACAAAGACCCAGTGAGCAGCATTTCCCTGTGGCATTGTGACTTGATTTTGAGGCTCATTTTCTCTGGGATGTTTTTTATTGCAGCAGAAATATGATCACAAAGCTGGGGCTGAAATTATACAGGCTATAATTCCTAACCCAGCCGTGCCATTAACCGCAGTGTTAATTACTTCATCCTTAACCTTCTTAGAGAGAACAAAGCTGAGTGCAATGATTTGGCCCAGTGTCAACAGCGTATTGGGGTTTCAGAACTTCACATCTTGGATCTGAAGCAAAGGAGTTTTATTAACTGGCATGTTCCAGTCAAGTGGTTGCATGAATCAGGAGGGTTAGAAGCCAGCCCTTTTTACCCATGCCTTTGCACTGCTGATTATCAAAATGCTTATCATAAATACATAAGTGGTGATCTGTTAAGGGAATAAAAGCCTGCCTGAGTATCATGTTTAATGAAACTGGAATGGGTGATACCAGACTTTGAACAGGCCTTTGGTACTTCAGGTCTACATTATAATCTCTGCAAAGACACATTTATACAAACAGAAAATGAAAAAAATACGTATCTACAGAGTGCTGCCGTGTGGAGGGGCTGAGAAGCTATTATGAATTCTTTCTCAGTTTTCATTTTGGGCCTCTGATCTCTGTGCAGGCTTGGAATAACCTTCACAGGGTATTTGAAGATGGCTCCTTATTTGAAGAAAAGTTTCACTTGGTCACATCAGGGTGATTTGAGGTGCTCACTCTTCAGATAGGATCAGGAAGGGATGAGAGCTGATGGATCAGGCCTTGGGATGTGGAGTCTGACTAAGATTTGGAAACTCTTATCCCCATTTTGAGCAAAACCTCCTGAAAGGAGGAGGAATCAAATGTGTGTATTTCTCTTTACAAATGTGTGTTTCTCTTGCTGTTTGCCTGGGCAATAGGAGCCATTTTTCTGAACTGGACTGAAAATCACTCCTCTGCATTTTTCTGTGTTTTGAGACTTGCAAATTGTGCAGTGATTAAACAAAATTATCCACTGATTGGTTAGGAAGTGCAGATTTCTCTCCACCAGATTTAAACTCTTGTCCTGCTTGTATAATGAGGAAGTGGGAGAAACTCGGGAGTATGTGGGATTTCTGGATGTGTAAAATCATTTTATGTTGTCACATAACTGAGCACTGTAACAGACTGGGTATGAGAATACCTGAATTGTCACTGAATATCCAACTTCTGTCCTCCTTTCCAGAATGATGAAGTCCTCTGTCCACACAGAAGAGGATGACTTTGTTCCAGAGCTGCAGAGGAGCATCCATCCCAGGGAGAGGCCGGACTGGGAGGAGACGCTCAGCGCCATGGTAAAACACCTGGGCTACATCTTCTCTTCCCACTGTTTTCCATTCTGAGCACTCTACTCCTCTATTCCATTTATACTCCCTGGGTTTCAGCTTTTAAATGGGTTGCACAATACTTTGAACAAGGCCAAACTGCTTTCCTTCCTCTGGCAGTTTGTCAAGGAGAGGGAAGGAGCTTTCACAACGCTTCTGCCCTATTAATATGTGCCCCAAAGCAGGTCTCATAACCAATTAAAAGGTCCATAATGTCACAACGATTTTCAGTCTGCATTAACCTCTTTTTCAGCAAGACTTCTGAGCGTGAAGGGAACTTCTTTGAAAAACATGCTCTTTGAAGCATGCAGCATTGTGAAGGAATGAGATTTTAGCAAAATGCTGGCTAAGTCTGCATAAATAAAACCTCAGCCTGAGAGCAAACCTGTCATCAGAGGGACCAGAGCTGCAGAACAGCACACACAAAGGTGCTGTTCTCATCTCAGAGAGGGCACTCACGTGGGCAGTGGGCCACAGACAACTGGATTACCTTCATCTCCATGGGGGTTTTTGCAGCCACAGCTTCTCTGGGCACCCTGTGCCAGGGCCTCACCACCCTTACGGAGAATTCCTTCCCAATCTCCGTGTAACCCTGCCCTCAGCAGTGGGAGGCCATTCCCCCTTGTCCTGTGTAGTCTCTCGCCTGCCTATTTATGAGCCCTTTTAGGCCCTGGGAGGGGATCTGAGCTCTCCCTGGAGCCTTCTCTTCTCCAGGTAAACACCCCCAGCTGTCCCAGCCTGTCAACTTTTGCACTTTTCCCTTTGTAAATCTTTTCCTTCCTTGTGTGTGGCTGTCTTTGCGTTCTCTCCACCTTGAGAGCATTGTCTGTTCCCATCAGTGCTGCTCAGGCAGCAGCACCTGCTCCCAGCTCGGAGCTTCCCACAGCCTGGAGTCTGGTGGGAGTCACTGTGTGACACCTTCCTGCTGTCTGTGACCTCCAGGTATGTCTCAGAGCTGTCAGGCTGTAATTCAGTGTCCTCACCTGTGACACAGGTTTCCTGGCATATCTCATTTGGTGGTGTTTTTTTCTCCTGGTTGATTTGCAGTGAAGGGAATGTTCACCTGCTTGAGGCTGTTGTGCTCATGGACACTGCTCAGTGTTTATTTTATCCTGCATCATCCTCCTCTAATACCCAATTAAATCACATTTTGGAACGTGCCCTCTTGCATGGCTCTGTGCCAGCAATGCTAAAACTGACTGGTCCAGTGTAGAAGAGATTCAGAGGATGATAAACAGGGAAATTCCCAGCTGGGATTGCTGCACAGTGACTTGGTGTGATGAAGGACAGTAAAGCTACTGAACCTGTATTTAGGGTGGCTGGATTTGTGCTCACAGTGTTGGTTTTAGATGTAAATATTTGCAGGACCTTTTTCAGCACTGACACTGTTCTCTGTTTAATCAGCATATCTTCAATATTCTGCCGTTTCCCTGATCATTTGAAGCCTCAGATTTTTTCCATCGCTCTGTTCCTTCACTTTGCTTCAGCTTTGTCCCCATGGTGCTTTCCATGGTATGTGGCTGTCTCAGAGTGCCACAGTACATCTAATTTTTGGTTAGTGGTCATTGAAGAGGCAGATTTTAGGTTTTATTGCTGCTTGAAGCCTCAGCCCCCAGGGAATGGAGGATGCAGAGTTGGAGAAGTTGTTCCTTCCATTGGTTCCCGTGGCTGCTGCTGGAGCTCTGACAGGCACCAGGCTTTGTCACCTCACATGAATTTCACCTTCTGTCAGATGGGCAAAGCCTGAGGCAAGGGACACTGCAGAGAGCTGGGGGAGTCCTGGCACTTGTCTCCTGAACTTTGCCTTGGTACATGCTTTTGTTAAGAAAAGTCAATTCATGCATTCACAGTTACATGAACAAGTCATCCCTACTCTTCCTCCCCACTTTTATCCATAATATTTTTCAAAGGGCTTATTATTAATTTATATAAGTGCTTTGTTTCCAGAGCTCTTTCTTAACAAGAAATAAACTGAAGGTCTTTCTAAATGTGTGGAGGTTGAATGTCCTCCTACACTGTAAATATAAGGTGACAGAAACTCTTATTTTTAATGTTTCTGTCATTTCCAGTTTATTCTGGGCACCTGAGTAGCTTCGGTCCTTTGTTTGATGCAACTTCTTTTGTCTTCTTTAGTTTATTATTTATATTTTCACTTGCTTTTTAACACTGCTTGTTTTGTGTTTGTGGTTTAGCAGGAGGCCAAGTGGTTTTCTGTTGGAGACCTGGTTTGTCTGGGGGGAATCCCAGAACTGTGAAATGGTTTGGGTTGGAAGAGACTTTAAAGCTCATCCAGTTCCACCCCCTGCCACGGGCAGGGACACCTTCCCCTATCCCAGGCTCCAAGCCCTGGCCGTGGACACTTCCAGGGATGGGACATCTCTTGCTCAGTATTTGTGGTGCAGTGCTGTGTTGTAGGTGAGGTCCAGGCTGAAGGAGAGGCAGCCCTGGCTGGACAGAGTTCCCAGGAGCTGGGTCATGACGCAGCTGCCTGTGTGCTCCTCAAGCATTACTATATTTTGTATTCCCCCCGACTCATGCTCTGTATTTTTAGAATTTGGATGTATCAGACACATTTTTTTCTGGCTGTCTCAGCCCCTAATTCCCACTGTGCTGCACCTGCTGGGTAACCTTCACACATCCTGGGATTTCTGCCTCTGCTCTGCTTCAGAAAATGCAGTTGATCATATTGACTTTCTTCATAGAACACTTCTGAGTTCTGGGGCTGCAAAGTGCTGTATGAGCCAAGCAAAATTGCAGTTTATGGATTTTCTAACATTTCTTCAAGACAGTAATGTTATTTTAAAGGAAAGGGATATCTTTTCCTTGTCAGGCCCTTCTGAGTGCTATATTTCTGAGTTACAAGAAATGAAGTTGTGAAAGAGCCTTTATATAATATTTCTCACATGAGCCTACAAAACAGCTGTCCTCAGCCTGCATTAACTTTAACATAAATTGATATTTGTGCTTAATATTACATTTAGCACATGTTACTGACCTCCTGAGTTACTCCCTTCACCTCTTCACGAGTTCAGGGAGTTGCACTGTTCAAAAGCACTGAGCCAATGGCTCTCCTCCCATCAGGCTGCTGTGCTTACAGACCTGTTCCTTCCACCTTTTCTCTTCCACTTGTCTAAATTTTGTGGGAAAGCAGGATTAAATTGCTGAGATAAATACAAAAATCTTCATTTATTCACCCATTGCAAATGTGCTGACACACAAAGGTGCCATGTGAAGCTGCATTCACCTGACACTGGAGATCAGGGGAATGCACCCAAAAAAGGACCTGGAGCTGCTGGAATGAGTCCAGAGGAGCTCTTGGAGATTGTCCAAGGGCTGGAGCCCCTCTGCTCTGGAGCCAGGCTGGGAGAGCTGGGGGTGCTCACCTGGACAGGAGAAGGTTCCAGGGAGAGCTCAGAGCCCCTTCCAGGGCCTGAAGGGGCTCCAGGAGAGCTGGAGAGGGACTGGGGACAAGGCATGGAGGGACAGACACAGGGAATGGCTTCCACTGCCAGAGGGCAGGGCTGGATGGGATATTGGGCAGGAATTGTTCCCTGTGAGGGTGGGCAGGCCCTGGCACAGGGTGCCCAGAGCAGCTGTGGCTGCCCCTGGATCCCTGGCAGTGCCCAAGGCCAGGTTGGACAGGGCTTGGAGCAGCCTGGGACAGTGGGAGGTGTCCCTGCCATGGCAGGGGTGGCAGGAGATGAGCTTTAAGGTCCCTTCCAACTCAAGCCTTTCTGTGATTTACTATGTGCTTCTGAAAAACTCACTTTTCCCGCACTTTTCCAATTCCTTCAGCTCTGGAAACCTTCAGAATATGGGTCTCTAATCCCATGGAAAGTTTATTTTCCCCCCGGTGCGCCTCTGGCTGGGATCTCATGGGATCTGGGAGTTCTGCTGTCCATAGCAGGAGACAGCTGGAGTTGGGTGTCACTCGTGTAGAAAAGGGGAGCGTGTGAATTGCAGATAGAAGACTCTCATCTGTGAATTTGACAAGTGCACGAGAAGGCAGCAGCTGCAGTTGGTACCCATCATCATTTTAGGCTTAATGCTGATGGAATTTTCTTAGGAGAAATGCAAGCCTATAAATACTATAGAAAGGCACAGGGTTAGAGCCTGTCCTATGAAGTCCCTGGAATAATCTTAGTTCTTAGGTCAGAGGGATTCTGAGATCTGTACTTTTTCAGCATTTAATGCCAGATAGGGAAGGTACTGTGGTTTGTGAAGGTACTAAGGTAATAAAAGCTTTTTAATGAGACCTCAATATATCACTGTTAAATCTGGGACATGAGTGAGGAGAAAACTATTTTTAAATGCAATTATGAATGTGTGCAGAGATTAGTGCATTGTAAGGGTTTAAAGGAAGATTTTTATGTCCTTAGTGTTTGTTTCTCATTCTTTGTACAGCACTTGGCCAGTGCTGCCCCAGGTCTTGAGTGGGGCTTCTGCAAGAATAGATGCCAAAAATAGAATACAAGGGGCTTCTTTTTTAATTAGTGTTGGTTCGTTGGTTGGTTTTTAATTCACAAAACATCAGGCCTGTTTCTGATGCAGGGTAACATGAATATTTCCAGGAGTTGTGGAAAAATCTGAATAAAAAGGGAATGTGGTGAATCCATTTGCTTGGCCCTGTAAGCTGTAGTGATTTCAAAATAGTGATTTACTGAAATGATCTAATTTTAGCTTCTGAGATATGTAGATATAATACCCTTAAACATGTTAAAATTGATATTTTGGATTTTTTTTTCCCTGTGTCTCTTCATGCTTTGTATGTGTGTGAACCAACCCCAGAATTTTACAGCTGGGGATGTGGTTGGGCGCCTTGAAGTCACTGACAGAGTTTTGTCAGGCTGATCCTGTTCTCAGATGGGTTCCACATCATGGAAGAAAATTTCTTAGGGAAAAATGTGTTTTTGAACTCCAACTGCCCGGCTGCAATTTTTTTTTGAAGTCTAAAGTTTTAAGCTCTTAAGTGCAAGAGGAAGTTTTAGGAGATATGAAGCTGAAATTGTGGTTTTTTTCTGCTATTTTTTAAAGGGCTTGGACAATTCAGTAGAAATGGACTTTAGAATAGTGGAATTTCCTGAGCTGGAAGGGACCCAGAAGTCATTGAGTCCAACTCCTGGCTCTGAACAGGAGGGCCAAGGATCCCAACAATCCAAATTCTCCGTGAGCTCTGACAGCATCACAGCCTGACTTCGATGGTTTTCTCTACCTAAATGTTCCAGCATTTGGCTTCTGGCTCTAAGTCTGAGGGATCGCTGCCTTAAATGCTATGGCAATGTTGCCTGTAGGTTTGGAGGTTGGTTTTGTGCTGCTGAAGGTCCTCAAGCTCTTGATTTGCCTGGATTAGTGAGTGGGAGCTGGGTTAATCTTGCAGGAGCTGCAGTGCGTCCTCTGTGCCCAGCACTGGGCAGCATCTCCATGGGAATTGCTGCAGCTCAGGCTGGGGAATAGAGATAACAGAGCTAAGGGTGGGATAGAAGTGGGAGTCCAGGAAGTGTGGAAAGCACAGGCACTGATCTGACACAAATGTTTTGGGACAGGCCAGCACACCAGGCAGGCATCAGGAGTAATAATATTTTGGTCAAAGCAGTTCTGGTCTGGCATTGCACCAGTAAACCTGTGTTTCCTTTTCAACCCGCATAACTTGCTTTTCCTTGTTATTGCTGCATGAATCTATCATTATTTTCCCTTGTTAAGCTTTTGGCAAGGGTTTGTGTTGCTGTGTGAGGTTCTTTCTCTGCCCCTTGGTTAGAGGGCCTTTTCATTTCACAGGCTGGCTCCCAGCACGGAGCTTGTCCCCGAGAATCTTCAGAAACTGGGGCAATCACTTAATTGGCACACTGGCTTCCATTTGGGTTTGCCAATTAAGTAAGTTCAATTAATCCAGAAGGGATACTGTATTTTTGGCAGGAAGTATTAATTCATAGCAATCATTTAGTTTCACAGGCAAGAGCAGCAATAGTTTCTGGTTACATTTACAGCCTTTCCAGTGTGTGCACTCTGGCACTACAGTGGTGAGCCAGGAGATCCAAATTATGTTTTGTAAATATCTATTTGAAAGTCTGTTTCTATACAACAAATGAAGGAATGATTTGGAATTTGCTAAGGCTGGATCAGTGCAGTTTGCTGTGCACCATGATCACCAATTTTAATGCACCCTGTTTGTCATTTCTTTCCTAATTCTGGCTCAGCCAGGCTGCTGTTGCTGTGGTCCTGGGGATCCTCTTGTTGCTACTCCAGGTTATTCCCTGCCCTGAGCTCTGGAGTCGGGATTACACTGTCACGACCCTCCACCTCTTTCCCTCCCACCCTGTTCCAAAGCTGATCCCTTTCTATGCCTGTTTCCTTGTCAGATTACAGGAAATGCCACAATTGTTTGAAATGTACTTATTTGGGAGATAAAAATTATAATTTTTTTACTCTCAATCACTTTTCCCTAGTCCCAGCTGCTTAAAAATAAGGTGGAACATTTAGGAAGGGAAAGAAGTCTCTTACTTATAAGCGGTTCATTTTAACTGGCTTTTTTTTTTTTTTTAATCAATGTCCATTCCTCTTAGTTACCATAATGCAGGAAAAGATGGAACAGTTTTTGAAGGGTATCAACAGTCTGCTTATCCATCTCCTTCCATTCCCCACCCCGATTTAAGCCCAAGAGACAAACAAATCACGTCAGTTTGTCTTTCTGAAAGTTGTAGGCATTAATGGTATTTTTTGGCCATGATTCAGCCTTCTTAATTATAAAATGATGAATTATTCCCTGAAGATGTTAGTAATCATTAGCCTGACTTTTTAATTTAAATTGTTCCCTACATTTCTACCTTGCTGCACAGTATTGGTCACTGCTGTTCTGGTGGAAGGCTGCATGGTGTTTTTGGGATTTGATCAAATACCATGGTTGCCAGGGCACAGATTATTCATGGAATGGTTTGGGTTGGAAGGAACCTTACAGCCCATCCAGTCCCACCCCTGCCATGGCAGGGACACCTCCCACTGTCCCAGGCTGCTCCAAGCCCCATCCAGCCTGGCCTTGGGCACTGCCAGGGATCCAGGGGCAGCCACAGCTGCTCTGGGCACCCTGTGCCAGGGCCTGCCCACCCTCAGAGGGAACAATTCCTGCCCAATATCCCATCCATCCCTGCCCTCTGGCAGTGGAAGCCATTCCCTGTGTCCTGTCCCTCCATGCCTTGTCCCCAGTCCCTCTGCAGCTCTCCTGGAGCCCCTTTATGCCCTGGCAGGGGCTCTGAGCTCTCCCTGGAACCTTCTCCTGTCCAGGTGAGCACCCCCAGCTCTCCCAGCCTGGCTCCAGAGCAGAGGGGCTCCAGCCCTGCAGCATCTCCATGGTCATTATTCACTTTCTCAGCTCTTGCAGCATCTAGTGTCCTGTTCTGACCTCATGTGAGTGACACCAGGTCATTTCTGGAGAGCAGTGTCCTGTTTCCAGCATGTGTCACCTTTCCTGGTGACAAGGCAGGCAGGAGTGAGGAGTCCTGCCCAGTTTGGGGAGCCTGCTGTGTGATCCCAGGCCAAGCTTTCTCTGTGCCCTTGGACAGAGTTAATGAAGTGACTCTTTTGTTGTGTTGGTCAGAAGTTTATGGACAGTGTGTGGTATAAAGTGCATGCTGCAGGCAGACACATTCCTCACATTGCTGTGTTGTCACAGGGCTTTGGGCAGGGAGTGCAGTGGATCCCAGTTTTGTGCTCATACCATTGGAAACAGCTCTTTTCTATAAACAAAGGCTGAGCTCAGGCTGGCTTAACAAACAGAAATATAAATAAATTCCTGTTAATTGTACTGACTCAGATGCTGGGGTTGAACGTCAGGCTGCTGTTTTTTCCACCTTCCCCATCTTGCTGCTGCTGCACTGGGACAACTCCTGAGTTGCTAATCCGATTTATACCTATAACATAACATCACATTGTTATTTGCATAATCACTGGCTGTGGCCAGGGGACCTACCAGAGTGGGATTTGCTTATTTGAGCCTGAGTACATCTCTGTTGGGTTTTATGTGATGAGAAATTGCTTTCTACAATAACAACCCAAAGCTCCAATTGTCCTTTTATATCCAAGCCATGATTAGGATCCCCTCCTCCCTCTGTGCATCAAACAGTAGCTGGGATCTTTGGGGTCTTTTTTTTTCCAACAAGAAACTGGAATCAAAAGTATTGTTCTTGTTGGATGTTCTATTTTCTGTGGCTTTTCTCTATAATTTATTTTGTAGACTGCACAGAAGCAGTCTAACCCTGGCTGCCTTTCCCACGCATATTGTATGTGGGATTTTTGTTCTTAAAGAAAGTACATTCCTGAGCCACTCTGCCATTGTGTGAGGCTGTGTACTGTACCCTGCAGCTCCTGGGCCCAGGGCTTTGGGAATGGTAATCAGGCTTCACTATAGGAGTGTCAGATCCAGACTTAGGGCTGTCAGGGAGTTATCATGCTAATGCTGCCCGGTAGCTGACCATTCACTTGTGCTTGGTTGCATCTCTTTTAGCCCTAAAACTATGGGTTCTGTGAAGGAAAACAAGTGTGAGACTGTTCTGCTGGAAATCACCAGCACCCCTTGGGTGCATTGGATTCACTTGCAGAGAATCAGTGAAAATCTGTGTGTCTCTTTAAGGCTCCCTTGGGAGATGTTGCCATGGCACAGAATCACTCTGCTGTGCAGAGGTGAATTTTGGTCGCAGTGACAGTGGCAGTGCCAAAGGAGGTGCTCAGAGCTGCCAAGCTGCTTGTTCCATGTCTTGGATTCCACTTCAGTGGTTTTACATGGGAGCTGGAGAGGGTTTTACCCACATATCCGTGAGCTGCAGATCTTTATTTGAAAACACAGTAGACAAATAGTTAAGAATTTGTTCTTTGCTCATTCCAGGCTGATCCTTTAAACTCTGGTAAATGGATGCCCTGGACTAACTCCTCTGTGATGCTAAATCTCTGGAATGAGATTCAGGTTTCCCTGAATTTGCCAGATCATGGCAATGCTTTAAAGTGTTGGGTTTTTTTTGTTTTGCTTTTTCTGATTTCCCCCCCTTCCTTCCCCTTTTTAGTGGAGAGATGCTGAGAGTAGAAAAAACACATTCTGTGTGGTCCTTTAAAAAAAAGAGAAGAATTCCCTTTTATATATGCCATGAAGTAAATACTGGTTGGAGCAATTCAGAATTGGGAACGTGGAAAATGGAATTAGAAGTTCTAAACTCAGAAAATGATACACATTCAAGTGTCTTTATTGAATGCAGATTTCTTAGACATGAGATTAAGAATGTGCATTGCCAATGTTCAAAGTTTCCTGACTGTAAGCACTTGTCACTTTTTCACTCCTTTTCTCTATCCCATTATCTCAGTTGCCATGAGATTTTAAGGGCATCTCTGGCTGGGTGAGTGTTTCTCCACATTCTACAATCCCCAAACGGAGAGCTAAATGAAAAGATCAGTACTGCCTCTAATTACTTAGGCTGTCCTGGCCTTGAGCTCTGCGCCTAAAGCACCCCTCCTGCCAGAAAGGATATTTGGAAGGAACTAAGTGATGACTTCAATTAAAAAAAAAAAAAAAATTTAAAAGGTTCCAGTGTTTCTCACTCTGGAAACATCCTTGTGCTAGGTGTTATTGAATGTGCCCGTGCTGCACTCTGCTGACGAGAGCATGAACAGCACAGGATTAATCCTTAAAATCATAGAATCGCAGGGTGGTTTGTATAGGAAGGGATCTTAAAACCCATCAAGTGCCACCCCCTGCCATGGACAGGGACACCTTCCACTGTCCCAGGCTGCTCCAAGCCCCATCCAGCCTGGCCTGGAAGACTTCGAGGGATGGGGAGACCACAACCTCTCATCTCAATTAAGAAATGCAGAATTGGAGGGGGATATTTAATGTTATTTTTAACTTCTTTGGTAAAGCTGCTGTATGTATGTGACAAGTGCATATATTTGTTTAAGATGGCATTGTCAGACCTGGGTACCTAAACCAGGTGTTGCTTCTTTATTTTAAATGTCTACAAATATCTTAAGTAGCTCTGAAAAATGTGGCTGCAATATGCTAATGTGTGCATACAGCCATGCTGTATGAAAATACTTAAGAAATTCATTTGGTTCCACTAAATGAATCCATGGGAAGTGGTAACATGAAGAACTTGGCAAATATTTGCATTTCCATCATATTGCCCCTGTACCTCTGACATTTTGGGGTGAATGTTTCTCTTCATCCATTCCCATATGTTTCTGCTCTTGTAGCCTTGCTATGCTCAGTACATCTTAATCCTTTTAGGGATAAATGCTGCATAATTGGGACCTTTCCTTTGGAATTATTTGGAGCAGCTCGGTCATGGTAACTTTCAGTTTAGTGGAGCATTCTCCCTTTCCTGTTGATTTATTTATTGTGGAGAACTAGGGTAGTTGTCACAACATCTGAAGCAAGAGCAGAGAGAACTTTGTCTCCCTGGAGTGTGTTAAAGGCTGCAGGGTCAAAGCTGAGATGGACCAAATTTCTTCTTCATTGTACTCCATCCAGGAGAGTTCCTGGGCAGTAATTCCTGAGAGCAGATGCTGATAGAGCCATCACCTTCCCCAGGGAAGAAGGATTTTTGTGGGACACTTTCTTTTTAGTGCTGCAGAGGAAACTCTCTGATGGAGTGGATGCTGAGCCAGCTCTGTGTAGTGAGTTGGTACCCAAAATCTGGGGTAGCTATTGATGTCCTTGTACATGAGCACCCACTTCCTTGTGCCAAGTGAAGAAATTACTGCTCCCTACAGGGTAATGACTTCTGAAACAACATTTGTCTTCCCTGCTGTTCTCCAGTGAAGCAAAGCTTTAGGGTTTTTGAGAGCTCTAAAGGGGTTTAGGTTTTTTTCCTCTCTTTGTATTTTTTCCCTCCTAGAAAATCGAGGGGAAATGAAGATGATGTAAAGGAAAGACTGTCATGGAAACCAAGCAGCATTTGGAATCAGCTCTGTTGTTTTTAGAAACAAGGCCATGTGCTGACAGAATCCAGAGCAATCTGGTCCCTCCAAAGTGGTTTTGGTGAGAGACTGAGAGTGGAAAATGAATAAATGTTAGTGCCTGTCTAATAGTTATTCTTGCTTTGTGATAACCTTGGATTAAATTCCTGCCTTCAGAAATCTCACCTGGATTCAGCCACCTGCTGAGGTGTGTCTGAGGTGCTTCCTCAGGGGTCTTTCTGTAGTCCTGTGGTAAACCAGCCATGGGATTACTAGTGGGATTCCAGGGTTTCTTGTGCATCCTAGAGGAAGTCAGAAGCAGCAGGAGGAGGGCTGTGGGTTCTGCACTGGTTCAATGTTCTCCCCTGTTGAGGATATCAAGGTGGAAACTTCATCACATCGTGTTCACTGGACTGTTGTGTTGAGCTTTACATGTATTTTCAGATTGTGTTACGTCTCTGCATGTGAGGGAGACAGGTTGACATGTTTTCTGATAAATGCAAGGAGACCTTTTAGGAGAAAATCTTTCATATTATGCCGTGGAATTGTTAGATATAAATTATTTATGACTAAGGTTTTGTGTGCTAGAGAGCACAAAGCTGAAGTTTTCTAAATCATGTCTATAAATAAAAGGACTAGAAATTTCAAATGCTTGAAGCTAAACAGCCTGATTTGTGAGAGCTCTCAGATTCCACTCTTGGATTCCCAGGGAGATTAGGAGCAACACTTGAACGTGTCCAGAGAAGGGAATG
>VZTT01002584.1:0-14593 GCA_013400855.1 Buphagus erythrorhynchus
ATGACTAATATCCATAATCAAAGTATGTGTTGGGAAAATTGTTATTCATTTACTTTTTTGTTTATTTATTTGAGAGAAAAAAAGGAAGTCCAGAATTTATCAACTGGAAATGACAGGCAAAAGAATATAACTTGGAACTCATGAAGTCTGAGGATATGCATGTATTTTCAAGGGCCATCAAAGATTATTTATATTCAGCAAAACACAATTATGATTTTGAAATGGACTGAAAATAGAAATGCAAATCAAGCTGGCAGTATACTTCTACTCTCTAAGCAGCTACTGCTTCACTGTTTGTGTTACGACCTACATCAGCCTAAGGACTAGTCAGGACTCAATACAACCTCAGACAAAAAAGGGCATTACCTATAGGGGAGTGAGTGGGTCTAATTACAGCAAGATGGTAAAAGTACTGATTACAACACAATGACTCATTATGGGGACATGTATTTATATATTAATTCCACATTCAGCAAAATAATATGCCAAAAAATTGTGGCAAAAATTCCCAGGTGTTATATGAATGCAGATTGTTTCAAAAAGACCAGTTTGAGATAGGCAGCTCCACATTTAAATTACATAAAATCCTTGTGTGAAATATAGTGGTCACTGTTTAAAGTGTCACTGAATGCCAGAAGTGCTGCAATGAGGAAAGCAATAAAAACCTGAAGATACAAAAAAAGAACAAATAAAAGCACTAAGAGCCAAAGTCAGTACTAGTATTGAGAACAGAGCAAACATAGGAAACAAAGATATAACTGAAAAGATGGATTTATAAACCCAACACGGACTTTCCTCTTTGAAAAGCATATTGAAGTTCCATAGTAAACCCAGCCCTTCTCACTGGTAACTCCTGAGCATCAAATCCCAAAGCTAAATGCTAAAGCAGTGATGAATGCAGGCCTCCTGAAAACACAAATCCTGTAGTGCCAGACCTTTTCAGTGGTGCCCAGGGACAGGACAAGCAGTAATGGCCATGAAATAAAACACAAGTTTCACTTCAACATGAGGAAGAACTTCACATTGAGGGTGGCAGGGCACTGGAATGGACTGCCCAGGAAGGTTGAGGAGTCTCCCCCTCCTGAGACATTAAAAATCCACCTGAACACATTCCTATGTAACCTTCTCTAGGTGCCCTGTTGGGCTGGATTATCTCCAGAGGTCCCTTCCAACCCTAAACTATTCTGTGATTCTGTAAATGAAATAATTTGAATTATGAATATTATATTAATAGCCCTCATATACATAAAATTGTATTAATAAAGGAAAACTTCAAGAAAGCTATGCAAGTTATTTTATTCCATAAAGGAAAAACTAAATTACCTGTGAAGTGAGACTTGCTAAATTACCAAAGAGCTATTAGAAACATCTTTATTTCCCATGAAATAATCCCATTATGCAAAATACAAAAAACCTGGAGACTGCTAGACTTCCTAATGATTATATATAATGTTTCTTACCACAGAGTTGTTTGCACTTGTGAAGCACAGGCATAGAGAACTCTCCTAAACATCCCAAATTTCTGCAAAGGAGCTTAGTAAGGCCATGGTCTGCCACCCTATTGGAACCATGGTCACTGAGAATTTTAGACTTACTGCACTGACAGGCACTGACCCCCAAGAAAACACTGCTTTTGACCTGAGGCCATGGAGAAGGCTTCCAAAATTGAATGACAGAACTGGGATTATGAGTGTCTAGTGTGAATAGAAGTGTGTAATATCACATGGTAGAAAACTTAAAATTAAAAGTTTTAGAATATAGTACCATATATAAAGCAAGATGGAGGTTTTAGGGCAGAGGTTTGTCCTTTTTCACCTTCTTCATGGGTCTAGGTGGTATTTTGTAATTGGATAGAAAAGTCTGCATCTCGGGCCATGGGTGGTTGGTTATTGGGTTAAAAGTAAAAATAATTCAGGTGTCATTTCTTAATTGGACAGATGGTCCTTAAAAGGCCTTGGAGAAAGAGATATGGCTCCATTTTTAGCTTGTTAGCTTGAAGTGCTGTAGAACTCATGGTTTGTGAGACTGTAACCTAGGTAAGAATTAATAAACACCAATTTCCAAACAAGAAATACCATCTTGTGCATTTAATCCCGACCCTGGCAAAAAGAAGACAGAACACACCACCACCCCACACCCCACCATCATCAGGGTGCCATTTGCTCCTCTGTGGTAGCCCAGGAGTGACTCTGCTCCTGCCCAGCTGGACCTGCACTCGGCCCAGTATTCCAGGTGGCTCAGCACAGCCTTGTGATTCCCAAAAGAGAACAAGACAGAGAAATTTCTCTTACATTATAATTTCTCTCTGAACAAATAGTTACATAAAAACATGTACAGCACTTAGAGCAAGATACACTGCAAGAAAAAATTTGAAAAACCCTGAAAATTAGAATTCAAAGAGAAAAGTTCCTTTTCTCTTCATTCTGCTCAGGCCAGCACTGAATCAGAATTCCTCTGTGCATATTGTCCTCTGCAACAGATGGGAAAACTCTCCAGCAGAGCAGTATTATACACTTCAGCAATTAACTGTAGAGGACAACATGACTCTCATACATTTCATTTTACATGCTGAGAAATTTATTCTGACATGCAATGGATGATACTCCAATAAAGCCTTGCCTTAGTACCTCACCACAAACATTGCTCAGTACAGGAGACTGCAATTTGAAAACTGACACTGCCCTTATAACTAACCCACTCAATCATATCAACTTCCAAAAAAACCCCACTTAATGATGTATTATCACAAAAACTTACTGATTGACAGCAACTAGAGCAAACCACTTGAAATTATGAAAGCAAGCTTTTCACTCATTCTCTGGAACACCCCAAAGTCTCTTTCATGCTGCCACAAGACAGATTTACTGATTTATATACAAGGGGAAAAAAATTTTGCTGGTTGCCATTGGAAAAGTTCACATAAATCATCAAACTGACAGACTGAAATGATTTCTGATAATGAACTGAAAGAACAGAAAGCCTCTTACAAAGCTGACATAAAACTTCTTAATGCTTCACTTATTCTATTTATTTCACATACACAAAACAGGTTTTTTTCAACATCTGCTTTTTCAGTGGCACCTTGAAAGAGTGGCTATAAAAACAATTCTGAACACGCTTTAGGTCGACCTCATTCACTAATACTCTTTTATATACTTTGAAGACATAGGAATATACATTCTTTGTGAGAAATTAAATACGTCTGAGTTTCCTAAGGTGGTAGTTTATTGATTCACATTCCCACATGACTTACTGAGTCCTTTCAGAGGTTTCTAAACCCTTACCCAGCCTAAGCAGAAACTCCATCTAGACTGGAATAACATGCTCTGAGGATTTTTTCCCCATTCATAAAATCAGTACAGTTCCTAGCTGGGAAGAGAGTCAAAAGTAGCAGTTTTTCAGACTGTTTCTCAGGTTTGTCTGTCAGCTTGTGCCAAGAAAAATTTCACTTAGGCATAAGCAGGCACAGCACCCCAGAAAGAGAGAGGGAAAAAAAGCATAATGCCAAAGAGTCCACAGGAAAACCAAAGTCTGGTAGAGTGAAATCATAGCCCATTTCCCTGTGAACTGGGCATTAAGAATCTGGCCCAGTTATTTAATGAGTCCACACCTGTGCAGGAGAAAGGCCCCACATGAGACCATGAAGACAAAGTAAAAAGAACAAATCATGCAAAAACAAAGCATAGCTTGGAACCAACATATTGCAGACACTGCCTTCAGAACTTTTCTGTTCTATGCAGCAGATGGCTTAGCTATGCAAAAATACTTCTGAAGTACAAGATGCATTCATTCATGGAAGCTCTTGTTACTTGATTTTCCCATTTGTCCTCTAGGATCAGGCTGCTGAGGCAGCCCTCTGCCAACATGTTATTTCTCCTCAGAAAAATATTAACAGACTGAAGTGGAAAAGTTGACATCATATTTGATGGCTCCAAAATTACACATGGATTAACAGCCTTGGTTTATCAAAAAAAAAAAAAAATAAAAAAAAGAAACCCAAGCAAACAAGAAAGAAAACAATAAACCAAACCAAAATCAACATTTAAAAAAACAAACCAAAACAACAAACTCACCCCCAGTAAAACAAGTAAAATATAAAGAAACAAGGCTAATTTTAAGAAAAAATAGTAGTCATGTGCTAAGGGAGGTAAGAAGTACTGGTTTAGTTGGCCACTGCCATAAGCTTGCCCTGAAAGCTTTGCACCAAGAGAGAAGCTTATGAAGTGAGATCAATCAAGATGAAAACACTGGTGGGACAGTGATACAAAGAAATGGCAGAAACAGAGAGAAGAATTTCCTCAAAACTACATCTACTACTGGGGCAAAGTTTATGTCAATGTTTTTCCCAATAACTGGTGGAAAAACCTTGGATTAAAGCTGTGTTCTGCCTGCAATACAGCTTCACTGAATATACTAAACCCATTCCATGAAAACCTAATCCTTACTTGTATATTGGCAATACCTCATTCAAGACAACACCGATGTTCTTGCATCAAGCCAAAACCAAAAACCAGCAGTTCATGATTATTACTGTGAATTCATAAAGAAACCAGCAATTACAACATATGTTGTTTTGACTATAAGAAAGAAAAATGAAAAGGACACTTCCCATTCTGAGGAGAAAAAAATAATATAGTCAGTGGAATTTAATTTCTTGCTCTAAGTGTAAGTAGTTTTCGTAGTAACATATTGCAGGATGCATTCAAGTGTATACGCTGGTAGATTTATTTTTCCTAATGCCTTGAAATCACCGAGTCTCCTGGACATGATGGCAAAACTTACAAGTGCAGCAAATTCAGAGGATGGAGAAGAAAAGAGAAATGTGAGTTCTCTAAGAGTAAAGAAAGTTTTCACCGACATTCAGGTTTATTCTTTTGGTAGTTTGAAATTTTTCTCCTTAAAATCAACATCTAGTAGATTCTCATTAGAATGTACATTGCCATAAAAACCTGTATTATTTTATTTTATAAATTTCTGATATGATAGCTGGAAAATAATTTTAGAGAATCAGATGACCCACTAGCCCACCACAGTTCACATCTGCACCAGCAGAAATTCAAATACAACACTAGGGCAGCGAGACATTTCTAAGAATCTTGACATCTGGTTTCTAAACCCACAAAAAGCTGTTATGGTTATTTTGGCTCAGTTTAAAAACAAACTGCTGAACTTCTGCAGCATACTGGGGAAGAAATGTTCAAAGCTGGTTTATGTGCACGAGCCTATTATAATGTAGCATTATACATAAGGTTCCCCAGTGACTGCTTCACACAGAAAAGGTTAAATTGCTTAGAGAAACTGTTTTGCAAGATGCTAGAAAATGAACTCATCCTGCTTCTTATTGTAAGCCATTGCCATTCAGACATCGTACCACCCTACCAAGATAAATATGAACTCATTTGCGTACACCCAGGTGAAATTTTGCATGGAGTAATAACAAACTACAAAGAAATATCAAAAAAACACAAATTAGTTTCCACATCCAGCATTCCAGAACACAGTAAAATAGTTCTAAGAAATAGCTGCATTCCTGTTCTTTCAGCATTCTGCAGCATATGGATGAACAGCCAGGCTGAAGGCAGGCTTTGACAGATTTACTGATTTATATACAAGGGGAAAAAATTTTGCTGGTTGCCATTGGAAAAGTTCACATAAAGTACCAAACTGACAGATTGAATTGATTTCTGATAACGAACTGATAAAACAGAATGCCTGTTACAAAGCTGAAATAAAACTTCTTAACTCTTTGCTTATTCTATGTATCTCACATACACAAAACAGGTTTTTAGCAACATCTACTTTTTCAGTGGCACCTTGAAAGAGTGGCTATAAAAACAATTCTGAACATATTTCAGGTGGACATTACAAGAAAGTCTTAATACCAGGGGAAAAAAAAAAAAAAAAAAAAAAAAAAAAAAAAGGCATTCACAGGTTTTATGCCACTGCTCATAACTCGTATCTTCCATCTCTTGGCTACTGGCAAAACAACTAATTTCATTCCAGCCTGGCAATAACTAAGTAATTAGTGTTTTCAAAAAACTACTGTGTCCTTTTCTACAGTTTAATAACCAACCTTAATATAATATTTATATTACTGCAGGCTTCATCACGATCTGGCTATGCTACAGTGCTCCCAAATCATTCTGAGAAACCATCTCCAGCTTCAAGACGTCAACTTCACATCAAGTGTTAAAGAAAAAGCCAGAAGGAACAACTCCAACAAAGAGAAGGCAAGAATCAGACTGGCTCAGGAGACAGGCCACGAGCCCCACACTGCTCTACCTCCCTTGTCCTTCTGCAACACTGGGTGAATTCCTTGTCTACTTGTTCGGGTCTTCAGTTGTGCTATTGCTCATTTCCTTTTGAGAAAGACCTTTTTTTCCTCCATGACATGCAAATGTAAAGTCTAAGAACATATTACCAGACCTAGGAAGACATTTTGCTTTCAGAAGCTGCCTTCTGCTTGTAGGTACAGCCTTCACAACCATTTGTTGCAGAGCAACAATTACTTAGACTTCTCCGTCAAGTGACTACAGACAGGTTACTATCTGAACGTTTAACTATGAAGGAGAACAAGTCAAGAAAAGACAGTCTAGAGTTGTCACCTCTGCTTTTATCCAAACTTCTCCAGAAAACAAACAAAAAATACATCATACTTCAGTAGCATTTAGCACGTGCTTGGTATCAGATTCATAGGTTCAATGATGATAAACAACTCACAGAACACAGGAAGACAGCTCAAGTTGCTCCGCATTTTCTTTAATCAGACAGCAACTAGCATTTTGCCAATTTACACAGCAGTGCTACCCTTTGACAAGGTAACCCGCCTAGGTGATCAAGGGAAGTCATGTGACAAACATTTTGGATTTCAGTAAAGCTTTCAGTGCAGTCTCTCAGTATTCTTTCTGGATAAAATGTCCAACACACAGATAGATAAATACATCACGTGAAGGACATCTTCATTAATGACCTGGAGGTAGGACTGGAAGGGAGGCTGAACAAGTTCACAGATGATACAACACCGGGAGAAGCTGCTGACTCCCTTGAGGGCAGAGAGATCTCCACAAAGGAGAGGGCTGGGCAGTCACCAACCATGGGAGGTTCAGCAGGGAAAGTGCCGGATTCTGCACCTGGGGTAGAGCAGCCCTGGATGTACGGACAGACTGGGGAATGAGGGGCTGGGGAGCAGTGCCAGGGAAAGGGACCTGGGGGTTCTGCTCAGTGGCAAGTTGAACATGAGCCACAGTGCCCTGGAGCCAGGAGGGACATCCCTGTGCTGGGGACATCAGGGACAGCTGGGCAAGGGAGGGATTGTCCTGCTCTGCTCTGGGGCGGCCTCCCCTTGAGTCCCACGTGTTTAATATTTGGCTCTCTCCAGCAAATTACGAAGAAAATGAGCAAAACTAAGTGTCTGTTCTAGTAAACCAATCTTTATTGGCATCCTCTGCTAAAAGGATACTGAAAGGATGCTGCTGCATATTGTTTACATCAGAGGCAATGTAAATAAAAATGTTTTTAAATACACACTGACACTTAAGACAGGTTTTTATTTGCAACTAGAAATTGAATAAAAAAAACAAGAAATCAAGACAAATGACTGTAGCATACAAAGTAAAGAACCCATTAAGTCTTTTTTTTATCTATATAGAAGAAAAATGTCACAATTCAAAGGACCACCACAGATCAACTCTGAGATAAACCAAAGGCACAAATCATGTTTAAGCAGGTAGAAGTCTAACGAGTGACCTCACAGAAATTATGCCCTTTCAGCCCAACATCCCTGGAGGCCTCAGAGTGGTCAGAGGTGAGCTCCTACAGAAAGACCAGGCATGCATGAACCAGCAGAAAGCACCACTGCAAGCCTTGGTTATTTCACTCCTGGAGCTGAGCAGCACTTACACAATTTAGCAGCAGTCACACCAAGTGTTGTGCAGCAGCATTTGTTACATGCTTGAAAGCACAACAGAAAAATCATGACTCAGGAAAATGAAGTAAGAAGCAGGCTTTCACAGTTAATGTGTGGTAATTTAACGCACGATAATCTCAGTTCATGATCACATATTTGAATTAAAATGAACCTTCAAGACAACAGATATTCTAGGAAATTTGCATTTTTAGCACAGAAACCAATGGAACTCAGAATTGCCACTAAATTGCAGAACTGGAAAATCTCATTTTCCTCACTGTAGGTGAAAACAGAAAAAACGTGGATTTATTCTGAGGAATGTGACTATACAGTAGGAATTAAGAAAGAGGAAATATTTTGGGCAAAACAGTGAGAGAAGTCTTCATGCACATTGGAAAATAAGGTTTCAGGAAAGGAGCTGAAATCCAAACCTGGAAATGGGAAGTTATAAACTTATTTTCAGATTCATCTAAAGGTGTCACTATCCAGTCAAAGGGGAAGCGTGGAACCAATCAAATTCACAATTCACCTTTACAATGTTACATACAACTTTCCTCATTATTTACTCATAAAAGAAGAAAAAAATGGTATGCCAACAATGTAAGTAAGTGAATTAATTCAAGCTTCACAAGTAACTTTTTCTTCTGTGTGAAAAAAAAAACCACCAAACAATCCAGGCTACCTAAGAAAGCATGGAACCTCAATTTTTTTATGTTCTGCAGCACTGCCATGTCTCTCTCCTTTCGTGAATTTTTCACTAGAGTCAATTTTACAAATGTTCACAGATACACAACTGTTGATGCAGCACGAGGATTAGAGAAAATACAAACAACAGAACAAATAAGATATCCAAACAAGAAGCCTTCATGTTTGTATTGGCTTTTTCTGTTTATACTGAGGTGTTCACATGCCTCTAAAGAAAAGCAGATCCTTTCAATCAATAATATTTCATGGGAAGCTTTCTTATTCTTTACTCCTTTCATAAAATAACTTGGTTATAAATGTCTGTGTAATAAAGCTGAGAACTATGAAACACAAGATGTCCCCTTTGCTGCAACCATGCTTCCAAGAAGCTTACTGTGCTGATTTCTCATTGAAATAAAATTGTTATTCCACCAAATGTTACCCAGTGTTGGGGAGCACGATACATCATTAAAACATTGCAAATGTTTCCATATCAAGTTCTCTGCTTTTTACCAGTAGATTATTAAATGGCCATGTTGGGCAGGTAGGAGCAAAAACCAGAAACTCCAGCTACAGTTTCAGGCAGCTGATGTGATATAGATTGTAACCTAAAGCACTGCTAAGATGGTGACATTTTGTAAGGAACCATGATATAAAGAAGCAGTAAGCTGAAAACTATATTGATTGAATAAGACAAGGGGGGAAAAAAAGGAAATAGAGAAATGAGGAGGCACCAAAGGAAACAGCACAACTTGCATACTCAACTCTTGTAGCTGAGATTTGTAGTATCATTCAATTAGTTTATTTTCTCTTACTGCGTTTCTTTCAGGTTTCTAACTTCTATTAAAGTGATTAACCACTGCAGTTCTTTAAAAGCCATTTTATAAACTTTCATTACTCAGAGGCTGTACAAAATAGTATTAAAAAATAAGATGAAAAAGCAGGATGAGCCAACAAATGGATTAAATAAGGAATGGACATATCCAATGTTAATCCTATTTTAACTTTCATGTCTGGTGAACGATGAGAAAACTATCAGCTTTGGGTCTGGCAACTGCAGTATCAGTGTCTGCTACCAGCATTAGTACTGAATCCCCCTGTGACTGTGAAACAGTTCAAGGACTTTAACAATATGATTACAGCCTTTAATTTTCACCTGCAACGGTATGATTAAGTTTAATAAAACTGTGGTCTACACTGTGACTCACATTCTCATGTCATCATGAACATTTGTCGCACTAGACACGTAACATGCCCATCTCATATGTGGAAAATTAAGGTAACATTTCACTCTCACAGCACTCCCTTATTGCACAGCATTGCAGTACAGAAGAACATTTTGAGAATAAAGCTCTAAGTGTTTATAAAGCACTTGGAGATTTTTGGATAAAAGATATTATAATTAAAAATTAAATTACTCCAAACTAGTGGGAGGCATTTTGCACCTTTCCCTAACAGAGCTTGCACCCCCGCACACACCATCACTACAATGCTCCTGCAGAGATAGAATCTAAACTAATTCCAAAGTTCAACCCTGCCTGAAGTTATAAATCTGAAACTCTTGCAGCTAAGGAAATTCAACTCTTTCATGTAAGTAAGACTGAAACACACTAAATCTGAAGCTTTCAGCCTCAGATGAGGAATCAATGTGATAATCCTTCAGTGAGCTTAAAATATATTGCTACCATAACTTTTTAATAATTTCAAACAATAAATACCTACAGAAAAAATATCATGAATAAGCAGTAAGAAAAGTTACTGAGACATTCAAATAAAAAAAAATTGTGACCACCTGTTCACAAGATTTTTCTTATCATCTGGCACTTTTATTACTTGTGAGTCAAGTAAAAAAAGCCCAGAAAGCTTTGCTGAAATAATTTTTCTTGTATACAGAAATCATTTCATACAACAGAAGAGCTCTATTTCACATTTTAAAGCCCTCTATATCTGAAACTCTACACACACATTGTAACAGTCCCTACGCTGAAAGTAAAAAGGTTTTAAGGCAGCACTGACATCAACAATTTATTGCACAGCTACCCATACTCATATTATGTTTTTTCCTAAAAAGACACAACTCTAAAATTAGACTCTTGGCATTACTGAACATGGGGAGGACAGCAATAACCACAAAAATAAAAGTTACACACACCAGCTGTTGCGTAATTTGGAAGCATCAAAAGTTATCCCTTATTTGCTTTTATCATTGAAAGAGGTGTCTGGAAAAAAGCAACTTCAGAATCAGTTCACTGAAGACCACACAGGCAAGCGAAAGGGGAAGTTGATCTTCAACACTTTTTCTAGAATTACAGAATAGTTTGGGTTGGAAAAGACCTTTAAAGGTCATCTAGCCCAATCCCTTTGCAATGAGGGGGGAATATCTCCAACCAGATCAGATCACACAGATCCCATCCAACCTGTCCTACAATATTTCCAGGGATGGGGGCATCCACAACTTCCCTGGATAACTTGCTCTGCTATTTCAGCACCCTCACAGTATCTATTTGATGCCTTACACAACCTAAACCAAAGCTCTTTTAGCTTAAAGCCATTACCCCTTGTCCCATGACAACAGACCCTGTTAAAAAGTTTGTACCCATAAGCAAGCGCAGCTCTCTCAGCCTAGCACCATATCAAAGAATGCTCCAAGTCCTCTGAGCATCTTTGTGGCCTCCTCAGGACTTGGTCCAACAGGTTCCTGTCCTCCCTGTGCTGGGGGCCCCAGAGCCACACACATCTCTCACAAGAGTAGAGGAGAAGCTCAAAGCCAGAGCAATGACTTGCAAACATCATGATATCCAGGAAGTAATGGCTACATGTGTCACACATTTAGATAACTCCACTGGATACCTGGTTATGAACCATCCTTCAACAGTGCCAAGTGTTTATAAATCCATATTTGACAAGGGCAATCTAGATGCCAAAAATCAGAAAATCCACCCAAGACAGAAGATAATGATTTACACCAGTCAGCTGGTAAGACTTCACCACATACAACTGTGGCAGTTTTAACCAGCCTTTTTTTTCCCCTCCTATTTAACATCCAAAAGTTGCAGAACAACCTTCAGCTTTTACACAGCCAAGTTTTGGGCAGACAGTCTCTCTCCTCTTTTTTGGTTAGGCAAAACAGGAGAACTGCCTGTCTTTATAATCTCTATTGACAAGAGAAACCTACCCTGAAAAAAGCTAAAGCATTCCTTCCCAACAACCTTCTAAATGTTGCATACAACAGGGAAAGTAAGCTGCTGTGCTGAATACAGGACTAAAAAAAAACCCAACCAAACCCATATATGTCCTTTACAATTACATAACATTACATTCTGTCTTAAAAAAAAAAAACAAATAAACACAGAAAACAAACTAATAGAAAAAACACTTCACATAAAAACCTGGAAGATTATACAAATACTATCTCCCTACCTTTACCATCTAAATAGGAAAGACAAGTAGTAAAAAACAGCAATTGTTTCAAAACATCTGTAATTTTGAACATATTAACACTTGACAATCACAAAACAAGCTGGGTTAGAAGGGATCTTTAAAGGACATCTGGTCCAACCCCCCTGCCGTGGGCAGGGGCATCTTCCACTGGATCTGGTTGTTCAATAGATTTCCCTATTTTAAGCATTAAATTCTCTCCTAGCCTTGACCGGGTCTCTCATGCTTTTTCAGAGCATATTATTGCTGCCAGTGGTTGCATAAGAGAATTACTGAGATTTTCAAAAATGCCAGCAGAAGTAAAAAATTTAACCTTAGGAACAAAATAGAAATTCAATTATCTGCAACTATTCCCATATACATTATTTTTCAAAAGTAATAACCTGGAAATATTTTTCATTTTAAGACCCATCCTCTAAAGCAAAACTCCATTTTAAAAAAATGTATTATTTATTTGTACAACTTCAAGTATTTTTAAATATACAACTCACTTCCTACAACATCTGGCAGTTAAAAACCAGACAGGTAATATAAGGGGCCTGGTGCATTTGTAAAGTTCCTTGCATCTTCTGCTAAAAAAAAAAAAAAAAGGAAAGATCAGTAAGGCTCCAAACAGAGAGCTGTGCTGCGAGTCTAAGGCAGGCCCTGTAGCAGCGAGATTATGTGATTATTTCTGGATGCCGCAGTCATGTGGCTGCACAGCAAAGCTTTTGTCGGAAACATGACACAATCCCATCGCACTCAAACTGCTGGCAGCAACTCCACTGCATTTCCCTGAAACACACCCACAGCTACAGCAAAGAAAGAACAGCTTCAGTGCTACGGCCTCAGCTAATCAGGGAGTTTTATTCCCTGTGGCAGTAAATCTAAAGGCTCCTCTCTCATTTTACACTGGGTATCACTTCATGATTATCTACCCCAAAAGGCATCTACCTGGGTATTGCATTTATTCAGTGTTAGTCCTTCTGCCAGACAGGTATGTTTTTCAAACATTGTCATATAGTCTCCCATTGTACTTTTCAGAAAAAAAACAGACTTGCTAAAAAAATTTCACTGGATTACATCTCAAAGACCAACTCATTATTTAGCTTTATTTACTAATTCTGCCTCTCAAGCAGTTCTAAACTCAGAATATTTCCACATTCAAGTGCAACAGTTGAAGCACGTAAAAAATACTAGCCCCTAGGTAGGACAATCACTATAAAAACGGAGTACAAAATTAAGTATGTTAGATGCTAAATAACAAAATATTTTTATAATAGAACAGACTGTGGAAATCCACATATTTTCCTGCTATCACAATACCCATCACTAGTTTGCTTTTACCTATAAATATAACATATTCACTGTCAGGTACATGGAGTACTGAAAACATAATGTAATTACCTGACTTCAGGATAATAGGCATTTGACCGTTAAAAAAAATATCAAATCTTGTAATTCAATACTTGCATGGGGTATTTTTGCAGCCGTTAAGTTCTCCTTCTAAAAGCTCATACGAGTAACACTCAGCAATCAAAACCAATTCCTGCCTAGCAAAAATTAGCAAAATGCTATTAAACACAAAATCTCACGTTAAAAGGAACAGAAACACACAGCCACCAGAGAAGTACTCCAGAATACCTGGGAAAGAAACTCCTATTCCCAGATTCAAATGAACTCATTTAACCACCTCAGGAGCGAGCTTTCCTGTGACTGTGAACACAGCTCACTCATTTGCTGTGAGACTTAAGGCAACCCAAGGGCACAGTTCAACCACAGCCACCACAGACCTTCTTCAAGAAAGCTCCTCAGTTCTGGCTGTACACCCACCAGTGGGGCTCTAGGCTGGAAGTGGAGTCAGAAGGGATCTACAAACTGCAATTCTAACACAGAACTCACATTCCAGCCTTTGCCAATTCCTGCAATGAAAGTTTGTCATATTGGCAAGATACGTTCTTTGCCCTGTTTGTGTGAGCCAAATTGAAGACCAACACAAGAGTTAAGCACCAGCTCAACTCTTCCCCTGAAAACCTCTCCAAACTTCTTACAAGTTGTTTCTTGGTTTTTTTTATCCTGTTATTTATTAAAACCACAAGGTGTGAGATTTCATCCCATCACAGACATCCCCAGGACATCAAGGCTTTGCTGGTGTGCCTGGCTGAACTCAGTGCTTGTCTGCATGCAGAAGCTCAGAACAGCACAGGGGTTGAGGCAGAGTTTAATGCACACTCCACTACAGCTGAACACCGGAGCAGCAATTCAGCTTTTTTCCCTGGGAGCACACTAAATGAGCCAAGCTGTAACATGCAATTCATTAATGACTTCAAAAGTTAAAACCTTTCAAGTTAAAAACATGCAACAAATAGTATTTTATTATTCTGACCTGTTTACAATAAAGCACAAAGTAATAAAAATATTTTTAAAACAGACTCATGCAGTTTGGAGAAACTTTTTTCCCAGTAAGCTAAAACAATAATTGAGAGGGGAAGAGAAAAAAACAGGTAGGACAAAAACCAAGACTGCTGCATTTTCAGAGAAGTGACCACATTTATTGACACATTGTTAAATATAAAGGTTCCCTTA
>VZTT01002584.1:20532-32057 GCA_013400855.1 Buphagus erythrorhynchus
AAAAAAAAGACCTCATAAAACACCAGCAAATCTAGCAAACACAAAAGGATGAAAAATTTCACATCTCCCTCCTCAGCTCCGTGTATAGATCCCTGGGCATATCTACTAGGAACATGTTAGCTGAATAAATTTATTCATGTTACCATAGATTTTAGAATAGTTATGAATTAGGAAGCAAGATTTTCTTTCCCCTCATGCATCAATACTAGTATTACCACACTCCAATTACAAAACTATCTGCAGTTCATTTTCAAGATATCTAGCATTCAGTATTTGAGAATACTGACCTAAGTCTTGGTTATATTGAAACAGGAACAAATAAAGTATGGTCATACAGAAAGAGACTATTTCAGTGCAAGTAGGTGATTAACAGCTTATTTTGTTTGCAGGCTACTGTATCCTGTGGCCTCTGCAAAAGTTGCTGCTGAGCTTTCAGATCCCCCCTTAGTAAGTTTAACCTTGCATTTCAATGCATTTTGCCAGAACTCACAACGAGGCAAGCAAAAATATTATGCTGCTTTATAAATCAGTTTTTCATGGACAACAGTGGCAATAAAAGCCACTAAGAAAACTGATGTGAGGATAAATGCATTTTAAAAAGCCCAAACACCTTTAAATTCCCTTTAAAGGGACCACAGACAACACAAATTCATATTACTCAGTTTAGTTCAACTTCAGGATCATCCTTCATGCCTATTCACAAGAAAAAACCTGAATAAAGAATGGTTAAGATCTCTTCTATCTTCTTTTCTTATGGCCTCAGTAGACACTAAAAGAACACAAAACACATTTACACAAAATCCCTATACCTTTTCTTGCGGAAAAAAAATATAAGAGCAAGGGATAACTGCAGAAAATATGATGCATTCAAGTGGCATAAGAAGGGGAAAAAAAAACAAAACCAAACTAACTTCTGATGAAAGTATTTTTTATTCTCTTGGAGCCTCTGCACTTACCCTTGCTTAAACGCTCTAGTCCTTTTTCAGTCTTGACAAGAGACTTGCTTCAGTGGCTGACACTCCACAAAACACCCCCAGAATAAAGGAGATGTATCAGGATGCTAAGTGTCATTAAAGTAAAATAGAAGGATGAGAGATAAAACAGGAAAATATTTCTAGCCAATTTTGGTACTAAATTGTTCAACTGGAATTTCCATTCCTTAAGTCATCAACTGTCTAATTCCTCCTCACACAACTTATCCCTTCTCTCACACAACAGTTCCTCCAGAATAGCAAAAAGTTAAGAAGAAATTTAGTATCCTTAGTGTCTGAAAAAAAAAATTGATATAAAATTAAAAAAAAAAAAACAAAAAACAAACCATGTTGCCCTATTTGGAATTTCCTTTAGTCCAGTAATAACCAGAGTTCTTAATACCAATTTGAAATTACCCTTATGCCAGTATGGTATAGAACAGTAGACTTGAGCAATTTTTAAAACAAATATACTCTAGGCTTGTATTTCCAAAGTTATAATTACATGAAACACTAACAATTTTTATGACTGACATCACTGGCAGACTTATTTATATTCCTAGTAGTTATGGACATGCAAATCATTTTACTTAGTCAAGTATGTACATGAATCTAGAATTATGTGAACTAGGCATAGGGAATATATGACAATCACTTGCAGGTTCAAAACAATAATATTGAATGTTGTTGCTCTACTCTGTGATGTCTGTAAGATACATGTTCCTCACTGAAGAGTTAAATAGTCTCCTGTCTCATATTCTTACATAATTACCAGATAATAATTACTGCAGTTTATTAGAATTTGGTTTTTTTCTAAATGTACTTTTAAACTAACAAATGCTGACACTGATTTTTTTGTGCATGTTCTCACTGAATAGCATGTCAAATATGCCATTTGAACTTTTAAATTTTTAGCCCTACAGTTTAAATTACTGGCCTTCAATAGCCTCCCTGTGGATTTATAAGTGCTGTCTGAAGAATTCACTTGAGCAGCTTTAAAATACTCAGAAGGAGACAGCACAACATCTGTCCCTGACAAGCTGCTGAAAACCAGGCAGGATGCCAAGCACTCCCCAAAGTTCCAGCCCAGCAAAATCAGGCAGTCCTGAACAGCTGCAAAGCAAGAACTGCTTTTAACATTAAATCAAAGAAATCAAAGCTGGTGATAAGCATTCAGCAGTTGTTCCTTGAAGTTAACCAAAGAAATGAGAGGCACAGCTTAACTTGCCCATATCAACATATTACAGCTTATTACTATTTTACTGATGAAGTTGTTTGTGTCTTTTAAAATTACATTAGATTTTAAACACAGGGAAGGCTTCATTGCTTTGCAAAACTAAATAAATCCCCCTCTGAGGACTTTACTGTGCAAATTCACAGCAGAAACTAGAGGGATCAGAACAGTGGAAGAAAAAAGAACACCACAAATTAGACTTAGGATGCTTTTGTTCATTAGGTTCATGTCCTGAGCCTTCCCATAGATTCCAACTGTCTTCTGGGGGTTTGTTTTGCTCTTAAGGAAACAAGAATAAAAATTGTAACAATGAAAACTACAGAGCAGATAGAGTGAAAAAGGCTTATAAGGTCAAATGGAGACAAGCAGAGGTCCAAAGAGGTGAAAGAAAGGTATTGGTAATTCTGAAAGTAGAATTCTGAAAGCAAATTCTGTAAGATGCTTAACTCCTGGTGAAAGCAGAAAGATAAAAATGAACAAACAAGAAAACCAGTCTTATTTTATTACTTAAAAGAATGTCAGAATGTTTCAATAAGAAAATAAAAGTATCAACTCTTTCAAGATCAAAAAGAAAACTCAAAAGGCTTTTTCTAGCAATAAGCAACAAGTAACACGGGAACATGTTGCTTTAAAAAAATAATCTTAAAGCATGAATTCTTGAGTTACAAAATAAATTGAGAAAAATTTCACCTAAACATATGCAGTCCCATGTTTTGAGTCACTCAGAAGTGTTCATCTACACACTTTTTCTGCTGTGTAACAGATTTACCTACATTTTCCCTTTTTCTGCCTTCTTCCAGAACACTACCAAATCATACAGGACTGAAGTCAAGGAAAAAAAAACAGTAAGTCACACAATCTTCAACTGCCTTCTGGTTTTATGCATGCTACCATATATTGGGCTGCACAACAGTCAAGGGATGATGCTTGGAAAGGCTCAGGGTCACTGGGATTCCTGGGAGCTGCCAGTCCAGGGGAGCCTGCCCTGTGCTGCAGGTCAGATGCACGGCTGGCACCACACAGGTCAGTGAGAACAGTGACCACAGCCCTGCCAAAGAGCAGAGCAAAGCAGAAGCAACACGAGTGACCCTGATATTCAAAGTGCAGGACATGGGAAGCCTGCAAATCTACAAACCTGAGTCTGGGAAGAAGCTCATTCTGGGAAGAGCAGAGGGAAGAACTGAAGGAGACCCCTGTGAGGCTAGGCTGTTGACAAGTGCAGTGAACAGGTCTGGCAACTTTAATTGTTAGAACCATATAATAAAGTACTTTTGACACATCCTGACTTCTTATTTACTTCCTGGTGCTTTCCAAGCACTGACACAGCCCTGTCCCATTACCTGTCCATGCTGCAGTAATGGGGTGAAGTGAGGTTTCCAAACTGGTGCTTCCAAAATGCAAATGCCTAGTGACAGGCAGCATGCTCAGAAGGAGCCTGTATGCAGTAATTACCTTCCCCATCAGTCTAAAACAAGTCAAGCATCACTCTTCAAAAATCATACAAGCCCACCAACTTTTGTTGTGCTTTTTTGTTCCTGTTACCTTTCATTTTTTAAAGATTATGTGATACTTAAAAGGCTGCTCCGTTGTTGTTCAGAATGTACTTCCTTGGTTTTACTTTCATCATGAAAGATTCTGATGGAAAATTTCATACCCACTCTTGTTTGGATATTTGAGTAAATGAAAACTAGCTAAATTTTACTTATACCATTTAAAATAAAAAAGGAGAGGCTTGTCCAAGCTTACTGACAGCTTGAAGAAAAGTAGAATTACTAGATAGTCAGAGGGACATAGCAGTGATTTCACATTAAATGTAAGAATACCTAATTTTACTTGTGGCTGCCATGCAATGACATCCTGGAGAATAACTCTCTGAACATCATTCACCTTCAAGTCAAATTATTTATCTTAGAGTGCCATGGGAAACAACATAGCCTTGAAGTGCCACAGTGAAAACAAAAATAGCATCCATAGCTTTCCCTCTAATATAGCAGATATTGACAAACTAATTTTTTCCATTATTATTCACAGGTTTGCACCTAATCTATTTTCTAACTTCAGCTGCTCTAGGAATCAGGCCTATACCAATGCTGAGAAAGAACTGAAGTCACAACAGGCAGCCTTCAATCCTGCTCAGAGGAAACACAAGCTAAAATGCTTTTTTAAAAAATGGCAGAATTGATAGCAGAAGCTTCTGTGGTAAAGGAAGATTTAAATGGCACATATTCCTCCAATGGCAGCTACATACAATGTGATACTCCAACTATACATACAATGTACAAGTTATGACATTTTTTTCATTTAGCGCTAACTAAAATAACAAGAAACATGATTTTACAAGTTGCTTTAGAAAGTTGCAATTAGACTATTCAAACATCATATTAAAGCAACATAACTGAAATATTAAACTCCACAGAACTAGTAAATTTCACAAATAATAATTCATCCAAGATTAGAAAAGGAGACTCTTTCTCCAGCCCATCTTGCTGGTTTTAGAAATTCTGTATGAGATTTTCAAGGACTGGCTGAGTGAGTAAACAGAAACCACAAAGAAATACTTGGAAGACATTTCTCATGTAAACACAGGTGTGGCACCAGGGATAAGGACACTTGGGGGATCAATGGTCTGCAATGTACACAAAGAGCTCACACTCAGCTGCTGTGCTTTGCTACCTTTAGGCTTAGGCTTCGTGAGTAAAATGCTGATGGGAACTCATGACTTGTGTATGTATCCATCAGAAGACCTAAACTCTTGTCCATGCTTGAAATATGATGATTAACAATCACCATCTATCATCATCATGAGCCTCCAGAACTTGGTACAAATCAACATATTGATAGAACTGCAAAGCAGGCTGTCTGGTTCTTTCAAAACAGCATTAAACAAAATTACTTGGACTTGGAAGGAGTGTGGCTTCTATGAACTACATTATGGTGCTATCTGAAAACCAGTATTACCAGTATGATACAAGATGCTACAGAATCTTACTGTTCCAAAGGAAAAAAAACCACAAACACAAATCTTCATAAATATTTGTAGCTTGACTAGAGAAGATGAAAAGGGCTAAGATAAAGTTCCCACTCAGACACTGGGGCTCCACAGGTGTTTTGTGTTTGTTTAAGGAAAAGGAAATAAGCAACATAAGCAAGGTCTGCTCTTACTCCAGAGACCTGCCAGCAGCTGCAGCATTCCCTTTGACCTGAGCTTCACCCAGGTGATGTTCCATAACTCTGGTAATGAAAACATGGAATAAATTCCCTCTCCCAGCCAATAGTGTTCTCATCTCTCACCTCTCCAGGATGTCCTTTTCTCTCTCAACTTACCATCCACCTCAATACTGCTGCGCTTGATCTGAACTTTCTGAATATTTGGAGGGAGAAAGAGCTTTAGGATCTTCACATATAAACTGGGGAACAAGATATGCCTAGCATGCTAATTAATCCCAGAAGCAGTTTAGCTACAGCCAAGGTTTTTATGATTACACTGCAGGAGAAAAAAAACCAACAAGGAGTTCTTGTCAGGGAGCAGCAGGGAGGAAAGCAAAGAATACAAGCTGGGCATTACTGTCCAACTGCAGAGCTGACCTTTCAATATTAAATAAAACCTCCTACATATGCTGGAATTAGGTGGGGTAGGTGGCTCAGGCAGGAAAACAAAGAAGATGAAGGAAATAACTTATGCATCTGGTATATTAGGGAAGAGGGAGACTGGAAAGCAGCTCAATTTAAGTATACGCAGTCACAGTAACCAATCCAGGTTCTTACAGTGACCACGTGAATCTAAATGGAAAATGAAAAAAATATATATTTGAAGAAGTCAATGAAATTAACGGTGAATGAATTAAGAGACAAATACAGCAGCAGTCTGCTCAACATGTACAGGAACACTGTATCATACTGATCCTAAGTCAAAAGCATTTGGAAAAAAGGACACACAGATTAGAGGCAATGTCTATGCAGGGTCTGAAATGGCCCAGCCAAGAGAACTGGGAGGAAAATCAGGATGGATGGTGGGACTGTCCAAAGAAAGATCAAGAAACATGGCAGGCAAGAACTAAGGTAGGAAAACACTGGGAGATAACTGGGCACATGTTGAACTTGAACTGAAATGCTCAAGGTCTTTTCAGTGTATTGAGTTTATGCACTCATCCTCTACCCAGGACAGAGAAAGCTACAGGGAACAAACAACAAAAGCAAGGACATCATCTTCCTTTCTAGGTCACCCCCAGCATTCCCATCCAGCACAGTGTCATTGTAGCTACACTTCAAGACATCTCCCAAATCTGAGCTCCAGATCTTTGAAGGTGGCAGCTGCCTGTCACCTCTTTGTTACTGGGATTCTCACCTGCAATAACTAGCAGCAAATCCTGCATCCTCCCTGAGCCAGCCAGACTCTGGGACAGGAAGGCGCTGATGCCTCTCCCAGCAGCGCAGGGCTCAGGGCAGGAGTGTCAGCACCATGTTCTCCTGCAAAGCAGGCTCTCTCCAGCATTTCACCTACATTTAAGTATCAAGAAACTTTTAACTGCATCTTTTCAGTGACTTGAACTGTTAAACAAATAGAAGAGTAAAACAAAAAAAGCTGTAAGACAGGCAACGTTTTATAATACAGTGAAATTTCCTCTTTATAGTTGGGTGTAGTGTGCCAAGTTTATTTTTAAAATGCCTTCAGGGCTAAACTGCAGATAATAGAGCTTTGCAGATAAGAATACCACTAGTTCCTTTAAAGGTGAATACAAGCTATGTACTATGAGGAACCACATACAGAAAAACACAGAAGACACAAAATCATTTATTAGAAAAATTGTACTCTTCAAAAAGACTAACGCTGCCTTACACTATAGAGTACCTACCACACTATCTGCCAGCACTAAGAAAATTTCAGGAATATTCATAATATTAATGTTTTCAGTTTATCACAACTCTCCAGAACAAGCTTACAAATCCACATTTTTCAAAGAGTATCACTCATGTAAACAATATTCCTCACCTCTCAAAAAGAAAAGGTTTAAACTAAAGTTATGTTAAAGCTAGTGGGAAAGAAAAAAAAACATCTTCTCACGAAGAAAAATCTTGAAATGTAACACAATTATAAGCAGTACTAGTCAGTCATAATTCTGAACTGTGAAAGATCAAGTTTGGCATGTTAATATCTACCTCTGGGAAAGCCAAGAGACAAGCAAATTGCTCCATAAACATCTCGATCTTATTGCTGGCTATGATGATTTTATGACAACTTACTGTAATTGTGTACTTTTAAAAAGCACAGAAGCTACTTTGAAGCTGCAATATTCACAGTAACATTCACAATATTCTGGAACTTTCATAGTCATATTGCACCTGAAAGGAAAATCCTGCCTTGGGCATTCAGACTTTACCAAACCCACCACATCTCAAGGTTCACTTTTAGGGTCTTGTTTCTGTTAAACATTCTAGTTTTCTTGCAGATGTCTCTATGAAATTTAAACCCTTTAAACAACAGCTAGAAGGTTTTTGTCACAAAATTAAAAAAAAAAAAAATCAATATATATCAGAATTAGAATGAATTCCTCAATACTTTAGAGAACTATGTTTAATTGATAAAAAAATGAAGAAAAGTGTCAGCCTTAACACATCAAGCAAAGGTTTTCAGAAGAGATAATTCAGGAAACCTTTACTACTTACAGTTAATGTCTGACATCCTTAAAAGGGCTTTATTTCATATCAGGATTAGCACTTACATTCGAGAATATGATCTTTAAGGGAAAGTCAGACATGTAACAATAATATACCTGAATTTTCACAATCCTTCTTCATCTCCTCACCTATTCACTGGACCAGCAGTTTTCTTTTCAGATCCTCTCACTTATGTATAAACAAAAGCAAAGTTAAAAGCAAGCATTCAGCAATCTTCACATTTCCTCATAAAAGTGATCAGTACATTTTCCAGGAAAACAAGGGGGGAAGAAAGTACGTTCAAGACATTCTGTATATTGCCTCAGAATCATTCAAAATGCTGTTTTATTGAATACTTGCAATGGAACCATAATTCTATTTGTATTTATTCCTACTGTCATAGTCATGTCAATGCCTTAAAAAAATACTTTGAATGTGCCAAATTTTACCAACCTTCTTCCTAAAAGGAGGATCAATTTTTGGTATTAATCTCTTATCCAATACTCAAAACACTACATTAAAAAGGTAACCATAAAAATGGGCTCAGACAATGTAAAAGATCATGTGGTATAACATTACTGCAAAGAGATGTCCATAACTAATTCCAATGTGTATGTTCCACAATAAGCCTAATGTTCTTCACAGCACTCACCATGAGATTTGAATAAGAAATTCCAAGAAAAACAGCTTTTCTTATCAAAGAGCTTTTTCTTATCAAGCAACACACAAGATTTTAGCCAAAGAAAGTTCTCATCAGTCAACCCACAGAGGAGGTGAGATCATAGCCAAGGTAGAACAGTAACTACTGTGTTAGGCTGAGTTAAGGCATGCAGGTTTACAATCTCAGCTCAGCCTGAGCAAGTCCTATCCCCTCCATTTCAGTTTTCCACTGGAGATTAGGTTCATCTTCACCTACAGTTATGAAAGCCTTTCAAAAGAGATACTGCATCGCTTTTAATCAATAAGATGCAATTTAAAACTTAATTTCTCTGAAGTACATCAAGAACGCACAAGAAAGGGAATTCAGTTCTTCAAATCTAATTGCATGCATTTGTACTCCAAACTCAAGTCTCAATACACAAAATAGAATTTTCCAAAAAGATTGCAGACTTCCCTCTTACCTAACAAGCAGAGCCTACTAAATCAGACCACTACGGAAAGTGAAGAATAAAACACTATTTCATTCCTTCTTTAAGCTTGCATAAAAACAATAAAAACAGCAGGCTAACATCAATACTGAAAAAGATCATACAACTTCAGCTATTTTGTATTCCTCCTTATTTCTATTGCAGACTCATCTTTTAAAATGAAGGGGTTTATATATTAATTTCTCTGGAAAAGTAAGTTTTCCTTTTAAAACAAATACGTTTATAAGCAGTTTACATGAATAATAATGTTTTAATCCTCTGAATACTAAGGCAGCAAAGGCTTCAATTGGTGACAAGGAAACCAGAACAAGACACAGAAGGTGTAAATGGCACTGAACCACACCTCACTTTCCCGAGACCTAAAACGTAAAGAAAAGCATGAGATAATGCCTTGCATGATATTCTCCCAAACATCAGAATTCAAATGCTCCTGAGAGTAAAGGTGGAAAGTCAGAAAAATACTTGAACTGCAGGAAATAAAGTATCTGACTTCTTCAAACAAATTTACATCATATTACAGCTACAATGAAATCCATATTTATTTTAGAAATTTCTCCTGTGACTCCTTGTAAACAATCATATTAACTGCAGATGAGTGAAAGTTAGGAAAAACACAGGTATAAACATTATACCACAGTGCATAAATTGCCATTCAGGCCATAAAACTCCTGCCCTACCATCCTACACCTCCTTGAAACTAGACAGAAGTTTCCTTATGAACTTCCTGAATACATCCAACAGACAGCCTCAGAACTCCAAAAAGCATTGGTTTCATTTACTCTGTTGTGTTGTACTTTTCTTACAGCATGAACGTATTACACAGCTCCCCAGAATGCTCTAGGGTTGTTTGGTTTTTTTTTTGAGGCTGGATACTTTAGATTTATTTGGTCACAGTTGTTTTGTTAATTAATAATAAAAATAAAGTATACAAAAAGCTACAGGAAGAATGAATGAAAATAAAAAAAAAACCTTCTGATGATGCAGTATATTGATGACATACAAATCACATTTCCAAAACAGCTCCAGCTGATCAAGTTTTATGCTATTCATGCTAAACAGAAAGCTAAGGAAAACGCAATCAGTGCATCAGCCATGATAAGTCCAATGCAGAACCTGATATAAATAATACCACAGACCATCATTTTGTACTTAAACCATTCCAAAATTATAATAATCATGGAAGTACAAATTGCTTATAACAGCTAAAGGTGGAATAAATACATGAAATTCCCAGTTGCCCTGCAAAGCTGCTTATTCAAGTTACTCGTGCATCATTGAAACTTCCAGCTTGATATTTCTTCAAACATCACATTCATGTTTCTAAATGTAGTCTACTTGTCTGAAATCTTTCACCAAGATACAAAAATCAACGTTATATAAAGCACTCTTTCCTGATATTGATGATGCACAATATGAGTCACCACTTCAAAGCCTCCAACACACCACAAGCCACATTCTTTTAAGTCACGAATAAACCCTAAAGTGGTTTCTTCTGTCTTGCTTCTAATGAACCATCTTTGGTTCCCAACAGCAAACTGAAACTCTAACAGTCAAGAGAACATGAGCTTCACAAGCAGAAATTAAAACTTCTTAACAATGCATACATCTCCTTTAACTCAGTATTTGCTAGATGTGTTATTTTTAAAGCTTTTCTAAAAAGGCTAGAAAAACACAATCAGCAGTGAAATGTTAATGTTGTATCTTTGTTCATTTCTTTTCCAGGCTCCTTACAGTAGATTTGCAGTGTGGTTCTGTGATCTGTAACAGAAGGGGGTGCAGTGCAGGGGAATAGAGTGTTTGAAAGTTTAGTGTACACTGCCAGTGGCAAGACCCAGGCCATCAGAGATGAGGACTCACTCAATATAAAACAGATAAGCTAATTAACTTCACTGTTACAAGAAATTATAGACTTTTTTGACGTTTAGTAACCTGTTGATATTACTTGGCCCCAAAAAATAAGATGCAAAACGCTTTTATCTGAACAGAAAAAAAAATTTGAAAATTATTCTTGCTGAGGAAATGGTCATTCTGTCCTGGCTGGTGACATCTTCATCCATAAAAATCTCTTACTCAAGCACTTACACACCCTACCCACATGAGCTGCACACATCTGCATGTGATGTGCAGGAATGCCCAACCAGACATCTTCAGCCCAGGCAACAAATGCTGCAGGTGTGGGCCACCAAGAGCCCAGCAATAAAAAGCCACTGCTGCAATAGCCCAGTTTAGGTGTGGAAAAGTCTCCCAAGCAGATAGTCCACCTCAAGCATATATCACAACTCCTAAGTACCACTTCATTCTTACAAAACTCTAATGATATAGTCAACATATGGGTGTAGATAAATATATATATGTATAAATATGCACATGTAAGCTTACAAGAAAATACACCCAAGGAAGTCACAAGAGAACGGCAATACTTTGGGCTATTTCCAAACAACAAAGTGAAAGGTTGCCCAGATGAACTGAAACAGCCCTGCCAGTGGAAAGCACACAATACCAGGGGATGAACCCACA
>VZTT01002586.1:0-33773 GCA_013400855.1 Buphagus erythrorhynchus
CACATCAAACTACCCTTCTTCCCAAACCAGCAGTTTGATGCCATCTTGGTTTGATGCTGCTGACCTCTCTATCAGACTTTCTGACTTTAAATGAGTTCTTCCATCTTTTTGTTATATCCTCTAATTTTCTCTAAAGAGATTAATACACACCATGAGTAAAAGAGCCAAAGTAGATGATGGATACTTGTGGACATTACCTATTAAATTTGTCATAATTTAGATCTTCTTTGAAAGGGATGGAAATAGTCCAAAAGGTTTATGTGAGGAGGAATCAGCTGAACTCTGTAAGTCTGCTTGTAAAGCTTGTGTAGCTCTTCCTAATATTTCAGTGAGATTCTTGGGTATCAGTGGTATCTAGAGGAAAAAATTCCCAAAATATAAGTGTTGATGGAGAGCTTTTTGAGCAGATGTTTGTACCTATGGTAGCAAATGGCCAAAGAGCCCATCTAGGTGTGTTCATGTAGCTACTAAACTGAAATGCAAATAGACTGGAAAACAATTGCATAGAAGTCCAAGAATTCTTCCTTTAAAAAATTGTTCCCAGCAAGTGTCCCTTCTTATCTTGTCCATCTGATGCCATTTTGTGAACCTGCTATTCATTTCATTAGAGTTGTTCTTAAAGACCTTCTGGTCTATCGTGCCAATTCTAGGAAAGGAAATCACACTGTTGAGAGAATGTAAGTAAAAAATGGCTTTGTTTCTGGATAAATTCTGTAGTGCCGTAGAAGTAACGATTTGAAAACAAAAGCCATGTTTTCCCTGTTCAGGTGTGCTCTGTGGATGCAGAATATGTGTATATTTTATTTTGCTTTTAATTATTTCAAACTATACTTACAGTCTGTTTCCTTGCTAATGAGAATATTTCTCATTTCTGAAACAAGACATTTCAAGAAATGCATTTTTTTCCATTAATGCTGTGTTCTCATGTTTCTGATCCTCTAAAGCAAGGCAGTTTGCATTGGTTTTATAGTGCTGTGAGAAGGTTTTGATTTTCAAAAATGCAAATATTTCTATTCGTATTTAATACTAGGTTGCTTTTCAAAGAAGTTTCACATACGTAATGAGAGCATTACAGAGGACACTATTCTGGCATCTTATAATTTGGGACTATAAGTCTAGCTATAGACAACATGCAGCAAATTTTTTCAATATAATTTAGAAGAAAACCCTCAGCAGAGAATAAATGCCAGAGACATTTGCTTCCTTGCCCATTCTTTTCCTGCTACGTGCCATTCTTATTGTTTTAGCATGTCCACTTTCTTTTGTTACAGTGCAGTACTCGGGCCTCTTGCTTAAGTTATTGTGCTGCCCATTGTATGTCTTACTGCTCGCTTATCTGTGGAGTGTATTTCAATATGGGAGAGAGACAGACACTTGGGTGCTCCCTATATCTGTTGGGATTGCTAGTAGGAAAGGCATAATGGACCACTTGAATAGATGGCATTCTCAGGATGGCTGTCAAAATTGAATTCTTTCACCGATCCAGTTGACCTCTGAGGGAGTATGCAGATGCCATGCAGTAGCTGGCATAAAAGAAGTTGTCCTTTCTTGGGCAGAAAGGTTGCTGCTGATATCTGTCCTTAGTATAGTGTTGGTGAGTCAGCATGCTGTAGGGTGAGTGCAGTGAATTTCTGCCATCTAAAGGATGGTAAATACAGAGTATCCCACTGAAGTTGCTCCCCCTGGCCCGCATGGAAGGTAATCATGCAGAGATGGCAGGATTAGGGTGGGCAGGGGTTCTTTGTCCAGTTGGGAGGTGCTGACCACAGAAACTTGTTCCTTCAGTTCATTTGAATTTGAGTTCCAGAGCAGTGATTCCTCTGCTGGCTGTGCCCTGGGTGCAAGTGCTGAATTGTACTGCTCTCTTCCTCCAAAAGGTCACAGGCTTGGGCGCACCTGAGCGCAGGCACAACAGAGCATTCAAAGGAAGAAATTGGCACTCTGGGGGACCAGAAAGTGGCTGAACTAGAAGAGAAGCTGCCTGACCAAATCCGATCTCTCAAAAAGGTAGATGGATGTTTCTTATGTCTGAGAACAAAGACAGAAGTGCAGTAACAGTTCTCCCACCCTACTGCTGTGCTTGCTGCTATGGGACTGAGGCTCTAAGGGTTGTGTTAAGATAAAAGTAGTATTAACATAGATTCAGTTACATTTTATCCTGTACATTAGTGGGAGATAAGTGGTATCAGTCTAATTTGCAAAATCCCTCTTGTGTCTTCAGCTAGTCCATGCTTCCTTGCTCACTGAGGCTTCAAGATAATTCTCACCTTCTGCTCTTATCTGGTGTTTCTGGAAATTCCATTCTTGCGGATTTACGGAAGAGGGAACTGAAAGTCCCTTGTTTCTTCTTGTGAGCAGCCAATTTGTTTGCCTTACAGGTAGAGTCAGGAAAATCTGTACAAGTGACACTGAGTTAAGGACCTGTGAGTTTGCATATATGAGAAGAGAGATCCTAGTGAACCAGATGAACTTCTAACTAGGATGCAGCAATGACAGTTTGATTGTGGCTGTAGTCTAGATGCACACAGAGCTGAAAGGCTCTCCCTAGAGAGATTGTGTGTTGGGAATTCTTTCCAAGAATAGTTAGCTAAATCTATAAGGCTGTTGCTTTCTTGAGGGGTGACAATTAACTCTGATGCAAGTGCAAAAATATGCCTGCCCAGGACTCCTGGGGAGGCCAAGGGGAGTGAAATTTGTGATACTAATGCAGCATTTGACTTCAAAGTTCATGACTGTGGTGCAGTGGGGGAAACAATGCTGAGAGGTGTCTCAGAGCTAGCCTACACTAATAATAGAAGCTTCTGCAGATCTGACTTGGTTTCATAAAGATGCCTGAGTCACTAATGAGTTGTTTCAAATCTAGGCAGAGACTTTTTAACCAGGATGGTCTTTGTCACAATGTTTCTTATGTGCTTTGTGCAGGATGCTGTTCCATTAACCAGCTACCATGTACCTCAGGGAATAGGGGATATAGTCATGATTCAGTCAGATCACACTGGTGCTATGGATATCCTTTCAGCTGAGCTGGAGACTGCAGACCTTCTTGGGGAGCAGAGAAAAGGTGAGTCCTGAAGGCAGAACTCTTGTCTGGGTAATTGTTTAAGTGCCTGACCTGGCTAGAAGAGCAGAGACTGTTCTAGGGATACTTCTAATTCCTGCTGGAAATCTGGGCTCCTGGCTAATGAGAGGAAAAACTTCACATCTGGGGCTTTTGGGAGCAGGCCCCAGAATGCAGACCCCTTACCAGAAATAGCTTCACCGTTTTCAAGTAAGTTTGTCAGTAGTGAACAGTCATGTAAGCCTGTGAAATTTTCCCTTGTCTCAGCTCAGCCTCCCCCTCTGGCTGCACCCACCATGTGGACCACTGAGAAAATGAAGGAATTCAAAGCTAAGATGGGAAAGGAGAAGAATGGCCGGATGGTGGTGAAGCGAGGCGAGGTGGTGACAGTCCGTGTGCCAACCCATCCTGAGGGGAAATGCATTTGCTGGGAGTTTGCTACGGATGACTATGACATTGGGTTTGGAGTCTATTTTGACTGGACCACAGTTACTAGCACTGCCATTACTGTTCATGTCAGTGAATCCAGTGATGAGGAGGATGAAGAGGAGGATGAGGAAATTGAAGGTTAGTGCAGATCTTATAAGGGTTAATTTGTGTTGCTTGTTGCCATGTTGCTGAGAGTATCTGTCAGATGCTGTAATTTCCATCTACTTTGTTTAGTCAACCCATTTGCTATCTCTGCAGCCTTTTGGGTTCTTGGTTAGAGTAATAAGAAAGCATTTGGCCCTTTCTGCTTCGGCATATGTCAATGGCTGTCCTCTCCAAGAGCATTCTTAAAATTGAACACATGGAAAAATAAAATCAGAATTCACTCATTCAACTTCTAGCTGATAAAAAGGTTAAAGTCTGAAATTTTAACCTGACTGTTTTTGTTAGACACTCAGACTGAGAAATTTCTGGTGGTGAGTGGAGCAAGATTTTGTTTTGAGGTGTTGGGGTTTTTTTGTTTCTTTTTTGTTGTTGTTGTTGTTGGGAGTTTTTTTGGGGTTTTTTTTGGTGGGGTTTTTTGTTGTTGGTTGGGGTGTTTTTTTTGTTTTTGTTGTTTTGCTGTTTTTTGGGGGGATTAGTGTTTTTTGTTGTTGTTTGTTGGGGGGGTTGGCTTGTTTTTTTGGTTTTTTCTACCATGTTTGCTATCTGTGTCTACAATGTTTGCTACCTGTGTCACTGTATTTGGGAAACACACAGGAATGTTGCCTGTTCTGTGGCTTCAGTGTATGTGTGACCAGTGTATCTGGGAGGTTCGTGTCTGAATTTTGCAGGCCCTGTAAACAGGGATAGGTTCCTTTATAAGGAATCCTCTTGGAGAAGTGAATTGAGGACATAGACACTATGAGGTAACAGCTAAGAGCTTTCCTGCCTCTCTTTGCTTCAAGTCTGTATCACATGACTGCTGTTGCGTGTGTAAAAGCAGTGAGGTGTATAAAATGGTAAGCTAAAACAGAGAGGCGACTGGGCTGGCAGGCTAATAAATACTGTCCCATCAGTATTCCCAAGAGAACTGGTACTTGGTACGACCTTTGTTATGATAAGGAAGACTGGACTTTGTGGGAATTATTTGCAGAAAGGTCAGAGGAGATGCTCTGGGTAATGCTACCACAGGTAGCCTTCCATATAGCTGCATGTCTGTGTTGCATTCTGATCTTGTTGGTCTTTTTCTGGATTATGTAGTGGTTCTGGCCTACTTACTTGTCTCCTCTCTCCCATTCAGGACTGTCCCCTGTAGGTGATGTGGAACGGGGTTCCAAAAGCTACCTGCGGAACCGCTATGGAGAGATCACGCCTGTGTACCGGAGGAACAGCCATCGGGAGGTACAGGCAGGCAGCCACCAGTACCCGGGAGANACAGAACCACGGCGCAATTCTGCCAGCTCTTCTTTGGACATTTACTGGTTTCTCTGCACACCCTTCTTCCCTGCTGTGCCAGGGAAGAAAGGTAGTTGTGACTGCCTGGTTGTTCCCAGGCAGCTGCTCTTTCTCTAAAACTTCGGGAAGTCTGCTTCATACAGGCATTGGGCTGGTCCTTCACATCACAACTGGCAATTGCCCAGAAGCCACGTTCAGGTGGTTGTGATTCTGATCTGTTGTGCTGGTACAAAATGAAGTGAAAATAATCTGTTACTATTTTGTGAATAACTTTTCTAACTCTCCTGCTGCATCTGCATCACTAGAGGGCAGCTGTTAGCTTCAGTGAGCCAGAAGCACAGCTGGCTTGTCACTTGGCCAGGGTAACCCCATCACCTACCATTGCTACAGTCACCAGCAGTCAGTGCTTCCTTCACTCACATGAGTGGGTGGGAGTGCAGCTGGCCAGCAGCAGCCCATGCTGCAGTGGCTTGGGAGTGCTACAACAGGTGGACCCCAAATAGCAGTCATAGCTCATGTTTGAACAGGGGGTGGGAGCAGGGTGCACACCTCATAGTTCATAGGAAGGCTTTTCTTTAGATTAAGAATTGGATGTTATATCTGTTGATTGTAGGCATATGTAGATGATTAAAACCTCAGTGATTACCAGAAGTTTTTCTGTAATCCAGATGTGAAGCAGAAGACGTTACTTACTGTCATGCTGAATGAATACAAAATGGTTGGAATACAACCAATAAATATAGAGGAAATTTTTCTTAGTAGCACGATGTTGGTTCACTGGTATTGCAACCATATGTAGCAAGGAAAAGGCTCCCAGAGAAATGTGGTTTGTCAGCTGCTACTGCTGTTGCAAAGGTATTGTTAGAAAGTTCCTTGGCATGTTTCGGTGACTAGTGATGGTATTAGTTATCACCTTCTGCTTAAGTAGTGGCTGAGTTGAACAAGGAGAAGTTAATCCATCAGAGAGGAATTTTAAAACATATTTATTTGTAACTGTTGTTTATTTTAACACTTTTAACTTGAAATTGTTCTCTTTTCTAAAAATACTGCTGTATTTACATTTTGATACCTCTTTGCAGAGACACAAAATGACTTTCCATGGTGATACTAGAAAAGTGCTGAGTTTTATTTTTAAATCATCCAGGTAAAGCACCTCTATTTGGTCCATTCCTTCTATTGAGAGGAAATGATGGACAGAATTATTTGGGGTAATTAAAGCCAAAGATTTTGCTCTCATAGGAGGGCTGCATATTTCCTATTAAGGGTATATTGTAATGCTGTAAAATTTGCTCTATATTCAAGCTTACTTTTAACTATCTCTGCTTACTGATTCACTGCTCCAGAGCACTTAGTAGGTCAAAATGGTAAGAGAGGAAGCAGTCAGTCTAGAGCAGCCCAAGCTGGGAGCAGGAGGAGTGGAAATTGGAAGAGCACTGCTTGGAGCACAGTGGCTTTCTGGGGAAGTGGACAAGGACCAGCATTGTTGCTGCTTTGGGCCCTGAGATGGGGAGAAACCAGTCACCTTCCTCAAAAGAGAATGTGTGTTCACCAGGGTTGGGGGGAACTGCAAAGCTGCCTTATGCAAGTAGATCAAGCACAGGGAGACAGAACAGTAGGACAGAACTGAAAGAGCAAGATGCTCTTTCAGTTAGCAGCTTGGAGAGGGCTATTCCTTCCTTTAACCTCTCATGGATGAAATGAAGAATCATCCTGTGGCCTTTCTACAGCACTTGAATTAGGCCTGAGCAATTTAGGTAAGGTGTTTGGACTTTTTTTTTCATCCTTTGTCTATCAAGTTCTAAGATATTGCTCATGGAGTGACACACTTCACTTCTAACACAGAAGTAGTAGTATGTTTGCTGATATAAAACATCAGTTTAACAACATTTCATAGTTGATGCGTTGTGTGTAGACTAGGGAATGAGAGGCTGGAGAGCAGCACTGCAGAAAGGGATCTGGAGGTTCTGGTTGATGGCAAGTTGAGCACGAGTCAGCAGTGCCCTGGCAGCCAGGAGGGCCAGCCCTGTCCTGGGGGGCATCAAGCACAGCATCACAGCCAGGCAGGGGAGGGGATTGTCCTGCTCTGCTCTGCACTGGGGCAGCCTCACCTTGAGTGCTGGGGGCAGTTTTGGGACCCACAATATAAAAAAGTTATTAAGCCATTAAAGACCATCCAAAGGAAGGCCACAAGGATGTTGAAGGGTCTGGAGGGAAAGCATGTGAGGAGTGGCTGAGGTCACTTGGTCTGTTCAGGCTGGAGGAGACTGAGGGGAGACCTCATTGCAGTTTACAACTTCCTCACAAAGGGCAGACAGTGATCTCTTCAACCTTGGGACCAGTGACAGGACTCAAAGAAATGGCATGAAGCTTGAGTCAGGGGAGGTTTAGGTTGGGTATAAAGAAAAAGTTTTTCACCCAGATGGTGGGTGAGCACTAGAACAGGCTCCCCAGGGAAGTGATCACAGCACCAAGCCTGACAGAGTTCAAGGAGTGTTTGGACTACACTTTCAGGCACATGTTCTGATTGTTGGGATGTTCTGAGAGAGGAGCTGGACTCAATGATCGTGATGGGTCTCTTCCAACTCAACATACTCTATGATTCTATGAACCTTTTGTTCCGAGTCACTGGAAAACACCTTAAAACTATTTATGATCACACAGGAAACACTATGGACCAATGCCAGAAGAAAAGTTGCACATAAAATACAGAAGTTGGTCATGTCCCAGAGCAATAAGATCAGCCACATACATCTGTGGTCAGTGCCAGGGTTCTTCAGTCTGTTCTGCAGCCTCTGGGAAAACTTGGTAGTGTTGAAACTCAGTGGTGAAGTTCTACAGGACTGTTGAAGGAAATAAAAAATAGGAATTACATATTTCTTAGAGGTTTCACTAAGTTGTTCCTTACATTATTTTTAATGTTGTTAATTTGGAAAAAATACTTTTGTTCATCCCTCAATGTGTGTCAGGGAAATGTTTTTGTAAAAGTGGGTACAAGCTTAAGTCAATCTGTGAACTCCAAATTGTTGCAAGTTTATGGGATTTCACTTAGTTCCACTACCTAAAAGACTGCATCAGGTGGAACCTTACAGTAAAGGATTAGACTAATAATTTTCTTCAAACAGATGATGTAGGAAGTAAAAGGTATCAACAACAGGGAAATGGCAGATTTATTTAGTAAATGCTTTAATAATACAAGCCAGTCTCAGAAAATAAGGTCAGTGCTGGAATTTAAGGTCAGTGCCAAATTGTCAGGAGATGGGACTATACTTCTTTTCCAGCTTCAGTGGGCCTTATGAGAAAGAGGGAAAAGGGTCTGTATCCTTACAAATTATGGTCTCTATCTATCCATCTGATATGCACTGTAGCAGCTGATGTGAAGCAGGAAAATCTGAGGAAGTGCAATAATTCACATTCAGATAGAAATTGCAGAAATTCTCAAAAATTTCCGAGCTCTTCAGGCCTTTAGACTCAGAGAAGTGTTTAAATAACTGGTTTTAAGAAATGAGATTTTTTATGGGCTGTTTTGTAAAATAAATAAAAAATTCATTAAAAGTTTATTGAAACTGTCATTGCTAATAACATCTGAATTATTGAAACCTCTAGAAACACTCTAAACACAGTAACAGTTTTATTATATTTTGCACTATTCATACCCATATAGTAAAATAATTCCTTAAAAAGCTGACAACCATGTCCAGCAGTAGCAGTTGAGTATTATGAAGACACTTCTGCAGCTCAGGCCACCTGAGTTACTCATCCCATTCTACAACTGACATCATCCTTTCATAACAGCTTCTGGTTTAAAGGAGAGCTGAGTTAGAAAAGCAAATCACAAGCAAATCTGTTTGGAGATTTTACTTCCCCACCCTTTTTATAAAGTATTGGTTTGTGAATAATGAAAGTAACTGATTAAAAATGTGACAAAGAGATTCATGAAGCATCATTCAGATAGCAGGCTTCAGTCATGTCAGTCAGGTACAAAATACTTGGACAGACGAGCTGTAAGGCAGGGCTGTGCCTTACAGAACATCAGAACATCAGAAATGATTGTGACATGGCTGCAATGTGCAACTCCTCCAGTACTGAAGGAGTACAGTACACCTGTGCCTCATGAAGCACCACATGCATCAGTAACTGGAACATGCCCAGTTCCCCCCAGATGTTCTAAAGGCTGTTCTCATGGCTTCCAAACCCATCCCCTCTCTCTCCTCACCAGGTATCCTGCACTCAGGTCAGTGCTGTGAACCAGGTGTAACCCATGCACACACAGCCCTGCAGGTACAGCAACCTGGTCTAGTTGAAGGTGTCCCTGCTCATGGGAAAACAGTTGGAACTATACGATATTCAAGGTCCTCTTCCAATCCAAACCATTCTATGATTTTATGAGTAAATGAGACAATAGTTTAAGAAGATACAATGGCAAGGTATACTTGTTTACTGCATAGAGGACAGGGTCAGACAAAACTGTCAGGGAGACCCTCTGCTGAGTCATGAGGTTCAGAAAGGACCCCCTTATTTTTTAAACTCCCTTCTTGAGGGGAATTTAGGTGTGTGTCTGGATCCAGACTTAGTCCCAGGCTTGGCCAGCAGTTTACATCTAAAGGATTATGTGCATAGTCAATCCTGTATCTCAGCTAAGATTTCAAAGTTTTGTATGCTATTAAGCACTTAATGAGAATTCCTTAGCAAAGAATCTCTCAGCCTCAAGAAGTGAACCCTAAGAGGCATCCCTAGTCGAGTGGAGATCCTGGAGCACAGCATACTGCCATGCAGGAGAGGGTTACAGGCCCTGGGCTGTCCACTATCTAGAGTAAGATGATTGACTTTATTTATGGAATAAAAAGTCATATTTCCATACAGGCTGTATTTTGGGTTTCCTTGTGCCCAACTGGCCCTAAGCTGTTGAGCAAGACTTATGGCCCTTAACTATTGTGTTCTTATCTGTCTTCCAAGAGTCCAGCTTAAGGCAGATACAGGTCCTCCTGACCACCACTGATGGCTGGCTATTGCTCAAGCAGAAGTGGGAAGGGAGAGCACACTGGCACCCAAGGCACCAAACAGAAGAAGATGGAATAGACCCTTCAGTCTGACCACATTGCCCCACTCAATGATTGCTGTTGGTCCTTGGCTGTGAGATCTGCAGAACCCTGTGTGTGTGTGCTGGTTAACATATTATGCCCTATTTGGCACCTAACTCCACTTCCTAATTAGGACTTATTTATGTTGAGGGGAACTCTGACCTGTATGTACATGAGATAGTCCAGAATTATTGATCCTCAGCTGCATAGCTTGTTGCAGGCTAATGGGTTATCTCCATTTAAAACTATACTGTGGCCTCCCTCTTGCTAGCTTGCAGCTACTTCCCTCTTCTGTCTGTTGCTCATAATGAGATTTGAAATACATTTTGTCATGTTTTAAAAAATTAATAAGGCCTGCCTTATAACCAGTTTGATCCCTTGCTGACATAGATAGTATGTGCCAGTTTTCAGGCCATTAGTTAGTATTAAGATAACTTGCACTGTAGATGGCAAACCTATTGTTCAGTTCTTGCTTTCTAAAGTGTGGACTAATCTTTAATAAGGCTCGGGTCATTCTTTTGGAACTGTGTCCATCTACCTGGTCTCACTGACTTAAGCCCAAAAGTGGCATTGAATGTGGAATGTCATCCCAATGACTGTGTGCCCAGCCTGCCCACAGACAGGACTGCTGCAGTAGAACTGAAAGCATTTGGTGTGTGTTGTTTCACTACTTAAAGAAGTATCTGGTATCTATTATGAACACAAGATAGTTTTAGGAATATTTAATCTTCAGGAAAGCTTCACAGTTGTACAAGATAATTCCTCTTTTTGTTTATTTTCTTATATTTCCACATTGTGCAAGTATGTTGTTTCTCAGGTATTCAAACAGCATTCATTATCAAAGTGACAACTTCTTTTTGGAAGGATACACAGTTTTTATTATTTTTCTGATAAATCCAATAGCTTAGCTGTGTGGTTAGTGATTAACAGCAGCAATTCCCATTCAATATCAAACCCACAGTTGTTTCAAAGAAATAATCTTATTTCGCATGTGTAATTTTTTCAGTTTGGTATATTTCCTGGATTTGTATTCAGTCCTGCTTAGCTGGCTTAGGCAGTTATGGAAACTCTCCTTATTTAAATAGAGATCTTTGGAATTAGACTTTGGATCAAGAAAGAAAAATAAAGTTTAAATGCAGTTGCACTTCAGAGAGGGAAATTAATTCTCAGGAAAGGAAAATTTCTTCTTCGTTTCTGTGGAAGGAAGATTTCAAATAGGTTTTTAATATATGTTTCCTTTTCCTCTAAATTGTCTCTAGAAATTCAGAAAGCTAAATCAAAGAAGAAGCTTCTTTTGCATTTTGGGTTTGCTTTTGTGAAAGCACAAAATTGTTTTCCATTTTGTTTTGAATATAATTTAGATCTAAATAACATTTACATGTTCAGTCAGAGATATATCCTGTAGCAAAGGACTTGTATAAAAATTACCTTGTATAAGTGTTTAGTTATAATAATGGTACTAATCTGTTGGACATTTTTTATGTCAGAGAAGGTAATGTGCTGTCCATTGTTTTCTCTTTTTTGCTTTAGCTGTAATGTAGCAGCAGGAGTTTAAAATGTATGTGTTTTATTGAGAACAGAGAATTAAAATTGCTTAAATCAAGGACCACTACTGGTACTGCTTGCATGTACTCAGACTCTTTGGAGGCCTGTAATACATGTTCTCAGGAAAGGTTACTGGTGTCAGACACAGGCTTGTAGCAAGTTAATGCTCGGGACCCATTTAATATGAACAGGTAAGTTGAAAATGTGTTAAGAGGAAGAGCTTAGTTACCTGACTTCAGGTGCTAAGAAAGTCGAGTTACTATGCACTGAGTCTAGAAGGCAGCCACATGCCTTTCTTTGTGGGTCTACCCTGTCAGCTTGTCTCCTTGTACCTGTATGTGCATGTAACCTCCATCAATGGCCTGCAGTGGGTCAGTTATTGTGGTGCTAGACCTGGTGAGGTGAATTTGAGGTAAACCTTATTACAGGTCTAGCTGCTGAAAGATTTTGTCCTTGTGCGGAATTAGGGTAGAGAATAAATCCCTAAATGAGTTCACTTTCATCCCCACTGCTTATACTCTTCCTTCTTGTCTCACTACCCCTATTAAAGCCACTCTACAGAGGATTTATCACAAGGTGCCTTAGGAACAAAGAGCTTGTCTGAAATAGGAACCATGTGTGTAATTAACACAAGAGATTTCTTCTTATTTCTCTGCTCATTTGGGTAGGGGGGGTGGTACTTGCAGGTTCAGACAGGGAGAGTCCCTCTAGGCTGTTCCTGGAGATCTAATCTGTTCATAGACCGCCTTGTTGCTGTAAGGAGAGTAGTACAATGGTATTTGAATTTCTTGGTGCCATACATTCTTTGCCTTCATATGCTGCTGTCAGATGTCTAGGAACACCAGAGGACTACTCCTTTTGATATGCTGACACTAAACCCAAGGACCAGAGGAACACCAGATAGACATAGAAGAGTGTTTCTTATGGTCATTCGTAATTTTCTCTAAAAAGAGTGTTGAAATCCAGAGTTGTGAGTGGTGTGTGCTTATGCATATTGAGTGTGGATGAGAGATCAAAGCAACGAAGTTTTTTTGTTTGGGTATTTTTTTTAAATTTCTACAAGTGTAAAAGAAAAGACTATCTCTCCTTATCTTATATCTAGGAAAATATTGGATGTGACAATGTCATATAGATACTGTTTACGTGAGAATGAGAACTTCACAACTGGCAGAATTAAAAACTGGGAACTGATTGTGTTAAATACATTGCTAATTAGTGAAAGAAGACAGGAGTTTAGCAGGAGTCACAGTGCTAAGGCAAGTTGATTTGCAGTAAATACCAATTAAATAAAGTTTTAGAAGGTATATGAAACAGCAGAGTTCAAATGTATTTTGTAAGGAGGAGAGTTTTCCAGGGGGATAAGTCCACATTTGTCTGGAGAGAGTCTCTGGCTACTTATTCTGAAACTGTGGTGCTGTTGCAGCTGAAGGTGCATCAGGCCAAGTGGATGGTGTATTTGAGTCCCCTTGGCTTTTCTAGGTTCCATTCTGGATTTCACATGTTGCTTTCTCAGAATCATTATAAATTAAATGTAGCCTTTATTGGGAAGGGAGAGAGGAAGAATTTTCTGATGCATCAGTGAGGGTTATCTGTTTTAAACCCATCTGGACTGGTGCGTCAAGTCCCTCGGGCAAGAAGCAGGATGCCAGACACAAATTTCAGAGCTAAGGAGACATTGCCAAGTAATGACCTTGACGTTTAGGAGCTGTGTTTGGAAATGATAAATAGCTGGAGATGGCCTCCCTGCCACCTCCAAGATGCCCTGGGGACAGCTCTCCTCAAGAGGGAAGCAGGCTGCTTCCCACTCACAGCTCCCAGCCATTAGCACAGGCTTTCGATGGGGAGCAGCTTGTAGCTGGTCATACCTTTTTCAGACCTATGTTCTTGTGAACTGTGATGGTTGTTTGTCAGTCCTTATCTATGTGATGTGAATATTTTTGATGTCCTGTGATTTCAAAATTGAGTTCTCAGCGCCAACTGTTTGCTTTTCATGTGCTCACCAAGAGGTGAGTTTTAAATAGAGGATATTTTAACAAAATGTGGCACTGGACTCTTTCTGAAGGGCACGTATGAAGGCTATATTTATAGTGTGCTTGCATTCCTTCTACAATTGGTTTGTATTGTTTATATTTGATGTGTTGTGGTTGATTTGTAATAATATATTGGAACGTACTCCCTTTAAATAAACTTTTCACTATGCAACCAAGAACTTCGTCTTCTGTTTAAGGCAAGTGAATATCTTGATATGAAAATTCAACTACAGACCTTCCAACAAAACAAGAATGCAGTTAGTTTTAGGAGCAAAGAAAAGGCAAATACACAAAATATACTTCACAGTGTACAGGAGATTCTTATACAAATGGATAGGAAAATACTCTGTTGTCAGCTCGTGATGATGGCTCCAGCCAGGAAATCTTTTGTCTGTAAAACGACTTGCTGGAATATTTTTCTTGAGATGGTACTCAATGCTTGGGGAATTGGAGAGGAACAAGCAAGTAGCCAGGCTCATATAATGAACATAGGTAAAGTTTGAATACTTTACCCTCCAGTTTTTCATATACTGGTACTTGTCACCTCTATTTGCAGAGATCCCCTAGCTCCTTTGTTACTTCAGCTTTCAATCTGGAGGATTTAAAAACATTTCTTCAGTTACCAAATACTCATTAAATTGTCTAGAGAAAAGTGTTTGCCCTTCACAGTTCCTCACAGCTGCTTTGGCCATCAGCTTTATCATACCACAAAGGCTCTATTTACATGTCCTGAAAGAAGCACTTGCTGGTCAAAATGAAGAATGATGCCTGTAGTGGGAGTCATCTTTTCTCACCTATCTAATTTTGAGTTTAGCAGGACAAGTGCTGCAGAGGTTCAATTCTCTGTTTTAGTCTGATGTTCCCTTGGAGCACTTTTATAAACTAATTGATGGGCAGGAGCAATCATAAACCAAGCTGATCCAAAGGATAGATGATTCTGCCAAGTTAAAGATGCTTCATTGCATTTTAAGACCAAAGAGAAACAGTGCTACAGCTACTTTATTACGATGCACTCAGGATACATCATAGTGCTTGGCTTAGGCATACGGTCAAGAGGAAAACTAAGGAAAACAGAGGGGATGGAGGGAAGTGATGCAAAATTTCACATTAGTTCTTCCCATCCACCCCCACTCTGCCACCCCCCTTCCCCTTTCTGTAACTTTTGTGGATGGGCTGCAGCAGTAACACTGATCATGAGGTGCTCTGTGAAGGCCTTGCAACAGGCTTTGTTGCCTCTGTCAGGGAAGTGGCTCTTCCCTGTTTCAGGTGAATAGGGAGAATATTGTACTTTGACTGCTGAAGTCCTGTCATTGCTTTTAGTAGTGTTTGATTATCAACAGCAGTTTTAAGCTTAGCAGATCTCATTGTTATACAACTATCAGTTACGCAGTGAAGCGTCTGTAGTAACACACACATACACACATGTAATTACTGTTTAAGGAGTACCTGCCACCATCCTACCTTCAATATGAGCCCTGACTGCAGAGGAAGAGAAGCAAGGTTCACACCTGCTTTTTCATGAAGACTACAAGAAATGTATACAGATATCATCATTTAGGGATCGGCAAGCAAATTATCCCTCTCTGGAAAGGATCGTGTGGCTTGGGCTCTAGAAATGGTGAATGTCTGGAGCACAAGTTCTTTGAGGAGTGGCTGAGGGAGCTGGGGTTGTTTAGGCTGGAGAAAAGGAGGCTCAGGGGAGACCTTATCACTCTCTACAGTTTACCTGAAAGGAGGCTGTAGCCAGGTGGGAATTGGCCTCTTCTTCCAGGCAGCCAGTGACAGGACAAGAGGACATAGTCTCACGCTGTGCCAGGACAGGATCAGGTTGGATATTAGAATGAATTTCTTAACAGAAAGGGTGATTATATACTGGAATGGACTGCACGGGAGGTGGTGGAGTCACCATCCCTGAAGATGTTTAAGGAAAGACTGGGTTTGTAGCGCCCATGTCTAGTTGATATGGTGGAGTTCTGTCCATAGCTGCTCTCGATGATCTCAGAGGTCTTTTCCAACCTAATTAATTCTGTGATTCTATAGAGGCTAATTTGGTGCGAAGGCAAGGCTAGTCCCGGCTTCGGAAGGCCTGAGCAGCCGGCACTTCGCCTTCGACCCCCTCGCGATTTGGCAGGGCCGCCAGCACAGCCGCTATCGGGGGTGGCCGCAGGCAGGGCGTGCTCCTCCGCAGCTGTGGGGCCGGCCCGGGGGGCGCGGGGCCGCCCCCGCCGCGCCGCTGTGCTTTAATGTCGGCGCGGGCGGCCCNGGGCAGGGCGGCCTCGCCTTCTACGTGCTGTGGGCTCTGCGGGAGCCGCCGCGGCGCCTCGGCTGGTGCGGCCCGGCCCAGCCCAACCTGAACCTCGCCAGGGTTGGGCTCCCCCGTGGGCCAGGGCACCTGCACGCCATGCCCTGGCCCGCTCTGGAAATGCCGCTCCAGCCCCTGGCGGCTCTCCCTTTCCTGCATCCTTGCATGGTTCCATCTTTAAATGACACAAGCCCTCTCCTTTCACCCTTCCCTGCCATAAACGTGTTCTCAGGCATTTTCATATATTTTTCTCACCTTTTATTTTACTCCTTGATTGTTATCTCTCACTTTTCTTCCCTCCCCTTGCAGCCAGTCCAGCCAGATGGGTTTCCAGGCTTGGCTGCCCCTGCCGTTGCCAAGGCAGCTGGTGGTGTTCGGGCTGGGCGACTGGAGCTGTTACTCTGCGGACACGAGCATCGCGGTGGAAGTGCTGGTGTCCCCGGGCATTGCGCCACAGCGGGTCGGCACGCTGGAGCCCACCCGCAGGTTACGGCAGGAGCTGCCAGGGTGTCAGGAGGGGCATCCTGGAAAAGCTTTCTGATTTCTGGTGCTGCTTGATTCTGTTGCTTTTATCCAAAAGCTTCTCAGGCCTGCTGGTCCTCCACCATGGTGTTTCTCTCTAGTGATGATTCCTTTTGGCTGCTTTCAGTGTTGGATCTCTTTTGGCTTTGGGCTGTTATCATCTAGTAAGGAAGCAAGAATTTTGTCCTGGTCAGTGTCACTTGTGAGCTGAAAAGCCATGGTTCTTTGTGCAGGTCTCTGGTGTGGGAAGATGACTGGAGAACAGATATTTTCATGGCCTCATTGAAAGAGATGGACAAAGGCAACCCTGTGAGGCTTGTCCTGACTGTCAATGGACAGGTAAAAGAATTGACATTCTCCTCCCTTCCTGCCCAGGGTTTCAAATATTGTCACTTCTGAGCCCCAGAACCTCCTCTCCCTGCTCACCTTTTCCTTCTCTGCTACTCCAAGGTAGAACTGACAAACATCTGTTAATGCACATCTGTGCTGAACCTGAAACCTCTGTGATGTTCCAGGCCTATCCTCTGAACACAGTTTTGCCAGAACACCTTGTGTGTCATAGGGGACAGGGCAGCAGACAGCCGTTGACTTCCATTTCCACTCTCTCCTGAGTCTTTGGTACTTATGTTGTTGTTTTTATCTTGAGCTGAAGCCAATGGATTTAGCATTTTGCAGTGCCTGGCTTTCCTTTTCCTAGTTTGTTTTGGTGGTGTGGGAGATGAAAGGCAGGTTATTCCATGGCAGGAAATTTGTCCCTTGCAAGACGTTTTTGCTCATCCTTTGTGTGGATGGAGGCTAGCACACTTAATGGCCTTTTTTTCTGTCACTATTTCTGCTGCAGCTGCTCCAAGGTGTCTCCAGCAGTACACCTGCCCATCCCTTCCTTGTACCAGAGACCACCCAGTCACCAGTGCTCCCAGCAGATGATAGGCCTCTTGGCCAGAACCTGGAGGATCCTACTGGGGTATGTGTATTTTGGAGTCATCTTCTTGTTATTTCACTTTTTTCTTAGTATCTTCTCCCTCACCAGTAGCTATTCAGTTGATGTCTAGCTGAAACATTTGCTGCCATGTTTTTCAGTGGAAATATGGCTAAGCAAGTTCTGGAGCCAAAGTTTCTCTAGTGCTGAACAAAGATAGATTCTCCATTGAAATGCCTTTTTAAATGTTGAATGTCATAGTCCTTGGTGGGATGGTCAACCAGCCCATTCATTCATAGTATAGATATCTTTTTTGCCCTTCCATGTTCTAACTGTGCCCAGCAGCCAGCAGTCTGAAAGCTGACTACAGCACACAGCAGCAGATAGCTGCATTGCTCAGCATCTGTTTGGCAGCTGATACTGATGGCATGTTGGCCCTTAAAAACTCAATGGGAAGATGAGTCTAAAAACAATTACCACATCACTGGCCCAGTAAGATGCAATTCACAGTAGCCTCAGGTATCTTTCTTCAGGGCTGATTTGGCTGGGACTCATGTCACAGGTTAAGAGTCAGAGCTCAGAGGTGGCTACCAGAGCATCTAGGCCTGTGAAGAAGGATGTCCAGCCACCACTGAGGACCGCAGTGGTACCCTGTGCCCAGAAGTTACCAGCTGGAAAGGTGGAATCCAGTGAGGCCTGGAGGAAGAATCCTGACCAAGGACCACCAAGAGTCTACTCCAAAAAGCCCAGGAAAGTTTTATTTGAACCCACAGCATCTGAGAGAGATCTTGATGAAGAAGGTAACTGATAGCTTCCAACTTTATTTTACAGGTCTTGTCTGAATGATCTGTCAATGCTGCTGGGCTGCACCTTCCCAGTCCATTTCTCTGTGTACCTCCAAAGCATGATGGGCTTGTATGCTTGGCTTTGAAATACTGAGAATGCTCTTAATTCCTGGATCAGCTGCTTGATTAGTTTTTGCCTGCTGGGAAAAGGCCAGAAATAGAACATGGGATATTCTTAGTGCCACCGCTTTTTACTGTGACATAATGCCTATCTTTTCATACAAGTGTTTTATAAATCAAGGCAAATATTGTTAACCTTTTAAGAAAGTTACCTACTGTGATGTTCTTTAACCTCTGCATTAGTCTGTCTGTACCCCTACTAACAGCATACCACTTGGTCCATAGAAGACATTGGTTATTATTACAGTGTAGAGAATACAAAAAGGAGATATTTATATATATATACACACATATATGTAATTAGTATAATTGTACTGACTTTTGAGTAGTGAGAAGGTAACTGCCAAGGGGTTTGGAAACAGAACCTTAGGCTTCTGGAAATGGGAATTCCAAGTCAGCTCCAGAGTGTGACCAAGTTTATGTGTAAAAGTTTGGCAATAACTTACTGATCCGCATAAGAAATTACTTACTGAGACTTGGCTTGCTTGTCATAAAGACAAATATAGCTCCATCATAAAGTTTTTTCTGCTGCAGACAGTGTGACACAGGGGGAAGCAAACTTCCGTCAGAGTGGTAAAATGCAATGGTGACAGCATTTGCCCTGCTCTTACCTATGTTCTGCATTTCTTCTGATGAGACTTAGTTCATGATTCTTGGTCTTGCACCTTGTTTGTTGCAGTGAGGCAGTTTTGTGCTGGAGGTTGGAGGGAGGAAGGTCAAAGGGCTCTTACACAGTGGAACTGAGCACTTTCCACAGTATGTCTGCTGGCTGCTTCATGGGGCCATCTCTGTGTTCCCTCTGCAGATCTGGCAGTGAAGGAGTTGCAAGGTGAGGATTTGGTTCCTAGACCTTGGTTTGTCTTTTCAGTCACTCAGTGATGATATTCCTTCCCTCCAACATCAGAAGCCTCTCATGCTTCATCCTGTATCTCCCCAGCAATCAAGAATAACAAGTAGGTTGTGTGTATGTACTATTCCTCTTCATGCAATTGCCTTCAGTGCTTCCAGTACTGGTAGGCTCTCAAATATGTTTCTTTAGCCCCTCTGAATCTCAGGCACACCTCTAGGTACATAGCTCTTCAAGGAAAAAGGTAAGATATGAAATAGACTTTGATTAAAAAGTATTTTTTTAGCTTGCTCAGCCAACTGCAAGGGCCTGGAAGGGGAGGAATGGAGGAACAGAGCAGTACAAGGAATACCCTTGGAAGCAGCTCCAGGCTTCTGATTGTTCTGTCTTAGGCACTGACAAGCTGTTCCTGGGTAGCCCTCCCTCAGGAGGAGTAGTGTGGGGCAGGTAGCACAACTGGGATATCACTTCTGGAGATGGGGTAGTAAATGGGGGACATCCAAGCCTGTCTGAAGTCGCAGCCTGAATGCATCCTACATCCAGCTACTCCTTGTTCCTGAGGTCTCTCTAAGTACAGCAGTTATTCCCCCAAGCCAACTGAAAATATTGCTCAGGGAAGTATGTCTTTTTCCCCTACAGAGGGAAGGGACCAGGGGCCCTTGCCTTACCATTTCCCCTCTCTGAGCATTCAGGTGGCTTGTTCTCTCCAGCAGGGAAGGAAGCTGAGAGTGTCTTGTCTGACTGCTCACAGGCTTGTGCTCTTCCCTCTTCAGGCAGTCCCAGCCCTCGGTGGTGCCATGCCATGTGCCTCAGTGACCTGGGGACAGCTGTTCTCATTGGTGGAGAAGGTTCAAATCAACAGTCCTGCAAGGATGCTCTCTGGAAACTGGAAATTGGTGGGAACTTTAGGGTTGTCAAAAGCAATGGGGTCAGTGGTACTCGAGGATAGCTCATGCAGATGGGAGGGGGTACTTGGGCATCTGTGCATATGGAAGGGACAGCAAAGGCATCACATTTAGCATGTGACCAGGCTGAGCTGACAGCATAGAGTGTCTTATGAGGTTCTGGGTTTGTACTTGAGAGCCCTCTAGAAGCTAAGGTACAAGTTCTGGAAAGAGTTGGAATTTTAAGGGGCAAAAGCAACAGTGCAGTTTGCAGTCTGTGTGTGATGACAGGTGGGGAAGTGTGAGACACAATTCCAGTGCCTTGTGTCTTTCTGCATCTCACTGGTCTTCTCTTTCACCTTGCTATTCCCCATCATTCCTTACAGAAGCAATTCTGTATGAGTAACAATTCTCTAGCCCTGAATCAAAGGAGAGGAGAAGACAAAGGGAGCAAGGTTTTGAGTAAAGATTTTATGGCATATTCTTTAGAGAAATCAAGAGCATTTTTGAACTCCCACACTATGTGTCTGCTGTTGCTCCCACAGACAGTGATTTATGGCTTCCAGTGGGTTTCCAGCTACAAAATGCCATGCCATCATGCTTGCATGGTCACACAGCTACCTACGATCCTGACACCAAGCGTATCTACATCTTTGGGGGCATAAGGGAGGACAAAGACTACAGCAGCATCTACATTCTGGACACAGTCACCTGGAAATGGCTCCTTGTGGCTGTGAGTACTGCATCTCTTCCAAGACAAAAGTGCAGGAGAGGTGGCAGGTTCTGCCTGAACGTGGCAGTCCATGTGCCCATGTCCTTAGTCCAGTAATCTTGGTCCACTGTTGCTGCAGGTTATCTGAGATGCATAGTTGGGTTTGACAGGTATTAGTAAGCTGTGTTAAAAAGCCACATGCTGAACGGAAACCAGGAGCTGTGCCTACAATGAATGAAGCAATGTGGAAAAAAAAAAAAGTTGCTGCAGAGGGCTGTGCTTGACCAAGCTCAAGGGGGGGGAAGTACTCTACAAGCAGTGGAGAGAAATGGCATCTCATTTTATGTGGTGCCACTGAGAGCAGCACCAGATGCTGAGGTGAAGATCCGGTCTCAAATCAGGAACTGCCCTGAGCACAGCAGAATTCTGAGCCCTTGTCAGCATGGGACTATGTATCTCTTTCCTGGTAAAGCACAAAATGGCTTTTACAGAGTAAGCCTGGATGACATCTTTCTGTTCCTTGACATTTTCTGAGGAAGGTGTGGGAGGCTGACTTCCTTTTTTTATCAGAGCATTCTGGTGGTGTAGAGCATGCAAAGAATATACTGTCTGCCTGTGCAGCGAAGATCTGGCTGGGGAGCCAATAAAGTGAAAATTGAGACTTGTCAAACTCACTGCATGATGCGGGCGCCTTTCCTATCGGTTATGCAGCAAATAATGCACTTCTTGTAACAAATATATATTGAACTTTTTCTAGGCTAAAGGGAGGATACCAGTGCTCACCTACCACAGTGCAACAATCTACCACAAGGAGCTCTTTGTTTTTGGAGGAACTTTCCCCAGGAAGGCATCGCTGGCAGTTGCACCCTGCAGCAATGTGCTCTATGTCTTCAATCCAGAGCATGAAATTTGGTATCAGCCCATTTCAGAAGGGGAGAAGCCTCTGCCTAGGCTTGGGTGAGTGCTCTAATTCCAGCTATCCAAAACAGTGCAGGAAACCTCTGCTTACCTTCCCTCCCACACCAGTGTGATTTCCTTAATATTAGGTGATTGTTCTCCACCATGTACTCCTTAAGATAGGGCTGTGTTCAGAACAATGGGATTCTCAGTACCTCCTGTTGTGAATCCTGATGGGATTCCGTCCCAGGTGTAGACTGAGGCTATGGCAGCCCAGTAGAAGAGGCCAAGGCTAAAATGGAAGTTTTGAGAACTTGCTGAAGACGTTTTATTCATTTGCCTGCTCTCTGCCCAGGCATTCAGCTACTCTATTGAAAAACAAGCTGCTGATTTTTGGGGGTCGAAGGACTTCTCTCTACCTCAGTGACATGCACATTCTGGATCTGGGTAAGAAAGTCTGTGCCATCTGGCTGCCTTAGGAAGGTCTGTTCCAAGACAGGGACTTGGGAGTGAGGTGTGCTCAATGGGAAAATAGCAATAACATTATACAAACTCCTGACTAGGCAATGGAGATGAAAAACTATGGGTTTAAAAAGAAAACCTTTCTGGGGCAATAAGGGAAGGGATGAAGAAAAAACAATGGCTTTTTTGGAAGAAGTTGGGTAATAGGGAAGGCAGGTTGTTGCTGTGACAGAGTATCTAAGTTTTTGTCTAGTTACGAGGTTGAGATTTTTGGACATTTCACCTGCCTTTTCTCTGTCTATCAGGTTTCATGGAGTACACGCCAGTCCCCCTCCTGGCAGGACAGCCTTCTGCACGTTGGTAAGATTCTATTGCAGACCCAGGAGCTATCTTCTGTCATTTCTCTTTGAAGCCAGGTTTAAACAGTGCTTGTGATCAGACCCAGCTGCATATCTCTGTCCAACTAGTCAAACACTTGATCTTCTATAGTGGATCTTTTCTCTGCTGTGGGGCCAGGAATTCTTGTGCTGTCCTTGTTGGTGCCTGTATGGTGTGGGGGATATTCCTTAGTCTCCCTGGAAATCTGTCTTTCAGGCTAGGGTAAGTTTTCTGCTGTGTGCTAGTAAACTGTATGGCCTGCTGTTTGGTCTTCACAGTGCCTGGAGAGGTTACTGTGCCACACAGAGGAAGAAACTTCTATACCAGGACTATGCTGTTCCTAAAGAGACAGAATTGCTCACTAGAACAACGATCCAAATCAATGCAGAGCCTAGCTAGCCTGCTATCTCACCCCACAGAACAAAGCACAGGTTTTTGCTAGCTCCTTCTGAGATAAAGAATTATTCTTAAGGCCTGACTGTGGCCTGAACTGCAGAGGCAAATATCTCTTCTAGGGTTATTCTGCAAGTCAAGGCAGATAGAAGCAGAAGTCAACTTTCTTCCTGCAGCTTAAGCCCCCAACCTCCTTATCAAGTCTGCCCATTGCTGACTGAGGCCATCCCAGCAGGTTTTGTTTGTTTGTCACCTTTTGACTTTGCTTTGGTCACAGTTTTCATGCAGCTCTGGCTGTGTCGGACCAGAAGGTTCTGATCAGTGGAGGCTGCAATGCCAGAGGAGCCTTGCATGATGCCTTTGTCTTCCACCTAGGTGAGTGACTCTCCTGCCCTGTTTTGGAAGCTGAGTGTGACTCTGGGGGTGCAGTAGTGTTTCTGAACTCCTAGTCTGGTCCATTTGTCTTATCCCTTGCACTAGGAATGGGCTTGTCAGTATTGATATCCCTTTTCCACTTCAGATACTCTTTCATGGAGCACAGTGATCCACCACGACCTCTGCTCTATTCCACGAGCTGGCCACACATTGCTTGACCTGACTCCTGCCCACTTGATGGATATGGACAAGGAGAACAAAGAGGAGCAGAACTTGCACACAGTGTTGGTCTTTGGGGGCTCCAACTGTGCTGGGACCTTTTATAACAGCACAGTCAAGATCCAGCTGGACCTAGGATAATGCACGATTCTCAGAATGAACCTGAACAGCAAGGCTCTTCACCAGCCTAAATACAGCTATGGATGGCAATAAAGGAGTCCAAGCAACATGGCAGTCCAGGAATCTGTATGTAGGTGAATGCAACCTTGGTACAAGAGGTTGTGGGTTTGTAAAGTCTGAAGGCCATGGGTATTGTTCTTCCAGGGTACCTGATATACAGTATCTGGGCTCAGGTGCCAAAACATTCAGTGGGATCTGAGCTGAGTCTGCACAAGAACACACACACAAGGTTATGGGTTCCCTTCTTGCTGCACAGGTTTTTACCTGGAATTCCCAGGGTGCTTTCAGCTTTGAAGGTGACTTAAGTGTTTGGTTTCATTTGGGATGAGTGGAATGGCATTTGCTGCTGCTATTTGGAAAGTAAAAGTAAAGGCATGATTCTGGTTTGGAGGGACTCTGGGGTGGGATTTCCCTTGGGCAACAGTCTGCAGCTGAAGGCTAGGAAAACACCTAGAACAGTATCTGAGGATAGGAAGAAGAGAACATAATTTTCAGTGTAGAGAGCTAGCTGTGCCTTGCTGTCTATAGCACAATCACCTAGCTTTGCTCTAGGCAGACCTTCTATAAATTCTGTGTGACTGCTCTTGTTGTTGCAATGGGTGACAGAGTTGCTGACTTGGCTCTTTCAAGACCCCAATAGGAGTTAAGCTATCTTCCATCAGAGGCTAGATTTTATTGTTTATATCCATGGAACTGATGACTGTGCTGTGGCTCTGAGGCAGCTCCAAGGATAAGCACACTGTGTATGCTGATTCCCTGATGCTTTCTGTAGATGGTAGAAAGAAGTAGCCCCTGGGGGAAATACAGAATTGGCTCAATGCCTCACGGTTTTTGTGGCCACATTCCCCTACCCAAAGCCATACAGAGGGAACTTCTGATCATTACTTCTGCTTTAATCTGCTTCATTGAGATAGACTGCATTAAAAAAACTAGCAGCTGCAGATGTTCCAGCATAGGCACAGCTCCTGTAAGTCATCCACACTACTTCCAGGTCCTCTGTCCTTCCCACTCAAATGAAAGGGAAACAGTAGTACTAGGGATTCCTACTGGCACTGAAGTTCTACTCAAACTGTAGGTGTTGCCTTCTTTATCGTGCCAGCTTTCTTGATTTAATGAGTAGAAAGGCTTCAAGCTCGCAGCTCTGCAGGAGTATCTGGCTGCCGGGAAGGGTGGGTTATTTTGAAGGCCTCTAACTCCAAGAGATCTTTGTTTATTCTGGTTATTGTGGGATATGGACCCATGTCCACTTTGAATCTGTAAAAGGAAAAGAATTTGTGAAGTACTATGAGTTGGAGAGCCAGTGCAGCAATGAGCAGAAGTGCAGAGCAGTGTTGTAGGCCTGCCTAGTATGGGAGAATCTCAAAGGCATTTACACAAACAGAAAAAGTTCATCCTTGTAGGTTTAAAAACCAATGCTAGAGAGATTAATCAGTGCCTGGAGAGGTTGTAAAGTCTCCTTCTCTAGAGATACTCAAAACCCAATGGATGCCATCCTGTGCCACTTCCTCTAGCAAGGAAATTGGACTGGATGACCTCCAGAATTCCCTTCCAACCCCAATGATTGTGACTGTGTGATCTTCACCAGATTTTTTTGTAATGTGCAGAACAAGGTAAGAAGACAATGCTTTTCCTACAAGCCACTACTTGTATGGGTTTAAGGCTTTAAACAAATAAAGTCTGATTAATCTTTTCCTCCTGTGTGCAGTGTAAGAGAGCAAACATGGACAGAGAATATGGAGTGTGGGCAACCTCAGCTTTTCTAAGGTCATAGATCAGGTTTCCCCAGGGGCTTCCTAGAGGAGGGAGACCACAACTCCTTACTTCCAAAAGAGATAGCATTTATGAAATAGGAACATTCATGGAGAGAAGAAATGTAAGTGGATAGGGCAGCTAGGAGGGATGCTTTCTAACAGGCAAAAGAAGCAGCAGAAGGTAAGCTCTGACAGCCCAGCATAAGTAGGTGTGTTGAAGAATATCTCAAGCTTAGCCTTAATTACCTTTCAGCATTGGCCACTTGAGGCACTAAACACAGATCAGCCATGGAAACCTGCAAATATAGCAGAAAAAAGGGGTGAGTAATTCAGAGCCTGTCCATTCACGGTTCCCAGTGGTGGCAGGCTTTGAAGACAGAAATTATTTTATCAGCCAGTACAGAGGAGTTACCATGATGATCTAATTCTTTAATTCAGCATTAATACTACAGCAACAGTACAAGAAAAAAACTTCACTGCAGTCACTAGTAGAAGCCATCAGCTTTTAGGGAGCTTTATATTTGCCAGCTGATCATTATGACCTCAAGGACACTGCGCTTCTATGGCAACTGCCTCTAAGCAAACAGGTCTGCTGGCAAGCTGCAGAGGGAGGTGATGGAGGGAGAGGGGTGTTTGCATGGCTGGGAAAAGTTATGTAAATTTTGCTTGTTTGAACTGCAGGAGTATCAAGCAGGCCCTGCCAATATCAAGACTTGATATGTGATAGGGCCTCTACAGAAGCTCAGAGACTTGAAATCTGAAAGGAGGACTCAAGGACAGTGCTGCTGGCTGCCTATCTGCACAGACAGAGGCAGCTGCCCCCCCCCTGCTCCCCAGGTCACAAAGCCCTGGGTGCCTCTCAGAGCACGTTATTCTGCAACATTAAATCTTGTAAGTAGCCTTTGCCTTCCAAGGGCTCCATAAGGCTGCTACTAGACAATCCTCTGCATCCCAGGATAATGCAGGAGCCTTCCTTTTCTTCCTAAGGCTTTTATAGGAAAGATCTTTTGCCTGGCAGCAGAACTAATTAATGGAAAAGGCCTGAGCTGCCTCTAGTTTGTTAAGGGTCAGAACAGCTTTCATGTGAGCTCTGTGAAATCTGTCCATATTAAAACTGGATTATCAGAGCAGAAAAATACAAGTTGGTTAAAAGTTCCATAGAACAGAGCTAAGAACTGAACCCATGTTTCTTGAGCCAAACTTTGCCCCTATTGAGAGGACATGTTGAAGTCCAAATCCCATAAAGATGAAATGATGTATCATCTTTTTCCACATCCTCTAGTACCAGCCAGATCCTAAATACAGCTGCAGAATCTGGCCATCGGCAAGTTATAGGCAGGGAGAAGTAAACATCTCCATAACTCCTCTGCCAGTCAGTAATGGCCTAAGTAGGATCCATGCAGCTGGTTTTTGTTATGGTAAAGGCACTGCATGTAATTATAGGTACTGGATGGGATTGTGCTCTTGTCTAATTTTCTCAACTACTTTTCTTTCCTATTTTAGGGGAAGATACTGGGGTTTCCATTCTGTGATGGCACACAGGGCTTTCTCAGATACTTACTTCATCCCCCACACAGTAGCGTCCAGCAGTGTGCTGCAGAATCTGCTCCAGTGCTGTCAAGAGAGGTGGTACACTGGAGTGAGGCATTGGAAAGTCAATTGAAAGGGACACCAAACAATTTCTAGACTGGGAATTATGAACAAGGGCCTCTTAACCCTGAGCAGAGTATGAAAAAAGAGCATTTTGGGACAGAAACTAGAAGGAACAGAAATCTTACTATAGTTATGGGAGTCTTTAGGGTCCTTCAGCTTTTTTGGACACAGGGTGATTTCAGCTGCTTCAGACAATGCACTTGAAATACTATGAGGATAATGCAGAAATACATGACTGGGGAGGGGAAAAATGCGAAAGTTCAGTCTGTGTCTGTCAGAAGTGAAGATGGAGGCATTGCAGCTCATGGGGAAAAGGGTTTTGAGGGAACCAAAAGCACTTTATTTCTCTCAAAGAGGCAAAGAAATACTCTGCTACTTGCTAGACTCTATGGGACTTTGCTATTAGATGTCTGATTACAAAAGCATATCTATAGATCTATATCTATCTGTATGTAGAACTTTAGAAGTGCTGTGAGCCCTTGTGCTTCAGAATTAATCAACTGCTGCAGTGTGCAGGATGGCACCAGGCTTCCTTTCTTCTGTGTGCAGCAGTGGAAGTGTCCTGTGCACATCTTTCCTCTAAAATCCTGGGGAGCTACCAGTCCTGGACAAGAGACCCTGGGCAGGAAGAGCACTGTCTCTGCCAGCAAGGCAGGACCCCAGCACACCACTCTGGGAATATCTGTGGTTCTACTTGAAAAGGAAATGGCAAGTAGCGTGTCAGTGGTGCAGCATTTTGTCAGGTCAGCCAAAATACTGATCATTTTGGATGTGGGATGTACCTTGAAAGACAGATGTGATACAGTTCTGAGCCCATTCCATTTTTTTCTCCCCCATTTGTTTCAGGACACTCAGGTTCTGTGAAGGCAAAGCAATCTGTAGGTTAGATGACTACAACTGGCTGGATCTTACCCACTGTGTCATCCAGTGGAGGAGAGGGGAGATGAGGAGTTGCCACGGCTGAACCCCTGGCCTGAGTTCAGTTGGTTGGGTCAGCCTTGACCTCACCTGCACCAAATCATGCACCCTGCTGTATCTTTCTCTTGGCACTACCCTTCAGTTGCCAGGGTATCCCTTTGCCTCTTCCCTTTGGGATGCTCAATTCTCTTCTTCCTAAAATATCCTACTCAGCAGTAAAACCATATGGATTCAGCTCTTTCTGGAAAGAACCCTGGGATGCTATAGGATTTGCTGTGTTGAAAATACTGTATTGTTGCCATTGGCAGATCAGGCAGAGGTTAAGCAGATTTTATCTGCTAGCACACCAATCTGAAGTTCTGCCACCCGGTTGGCTGGCAACAATTTAAGGAGACTGAGAATTTCAAAGACAGAAATCCTTTCTGATTTTCTCATTTGCATGGATCTGACAAGGCAGTACCTGGAGAGGCTGAATGCCAGAGACAATGTGATCAGCGATCATTCTGACTTGGGCTCTCTTCTTTGGATCTTGTGGCAGGAGCCTGGGGTTAGGATGTGTCTCTTCTAGGTAATTAATTATAGCTAGCTGTAATGAACAAAGAGATAATAGGAGGTTATTGGAGAGTCAAGTTCACATCCTGGACACCTGGGAAAGGGGAGCTGATCCAAGAGAATACAACAGCTTTTGAAGGCAGTTTGTTACAGTCCAAGGAACAGAATAACCCCTCTACCTGTGACCTTGTTGTCATTTGGTCCAGCTGTAATTTCAGGCAAATCATGAAACAGCCATTGAAGTCAGACTACAAATGGCTTAGTGAAAGGTGGAGTTATGAACCAAAGCAGGACTGAACTTAAATCCTTGACAGTATTTTCCATCAGGGACTATGTGCTATTTCTGTTCCCAAATGGGATCATAAATGCCATCTCTTTTCCAATGTATAGGTGAGAGCTCTGGAGAAAAAGATGGGACAAAGCCATCCCATCCAGATTGGGCAGCAGGCTAGAGCGAAAGGTTAACAGGGATGTGGCTGATAACTCACTGACTGACAAAGGGTGATGCCATCAATTTTCAAGGCTGGGACTTGCTGCATGGGATTCAGTGCTTTGAATTCAGCAGAAAACTGTGGAAACAAACCTGAGATTACTGTACAGCAATAAGAAATTCTTCTTCCTTGTTTTCTTCTCCCAGAACCCAGTTACCAAATTTTTTTCCTACCTCTTTTCCCTTAATACTTATCTTTGCAGTAAATGATGCTGTACTATTAGCCTACAGCAAGCTCTCACTGGGGCTCAGAGATCACTGCATGCAGGGCCAGACTGCCTTATCTCTTGATAAAGCATCACAGCAATGCTCAGAATGGGTGGTACTGCATCAGTGCCACCATTACTGTCCCAGTTGTCCGACTCTGCCTTAGCCCATATCAGCCCATTGAACCAGTGGTACTAAGAGGTGCACAGCACCCTCCTATGCGCCCCCAAGTGAAGATCTCTTTTGGCAACCCACCTCTTCCTTTTGCAGGCCTTTTGCAGCCCCCTGCAATATCATTTAGCATCTTTTGGACATCTCCCATCCCCACCTCCATGCATTTTCTGGTGCTAATTGAATGAGGTTGAGTCTGTTTAAAATGTGGGGCAGCTTCTCTGAAGTCTGTGCTCCAGATATATTCAGTTGTATCATGATAAGCAAAAGATCTTCAGCCTTATGGATTCAATCACAAATGTCTGAGAGAGAAAAGCCTCTAGTCTCCTGCAGTCATATTCTCCTCCCATCTCACATGCCAGGGAATACTGGCTGAAAGCAACTATTAATTACAGAGAAGTGGTGAGGAATTCAGTTAACTTTGCTTGTGAACTTTCTAGTGCTAATCCCAAGTCTCCTAATGATCCCCAAGTTCAGTACCCCTGGAGAGAGCAGTGGTATTTTTATCCTTACCTGCTGTCCTCCATCCTTAATGAGGTTCACTGGGACCAGGTCATAGGAAATTCCTTTCAGAGCCAGTGCTAGGGAAAGCAGAGTGTACAGCTTCAGACAGCTGCACTGGGACCAGTTTCATTGGTAATGGGCTCAGGGAAATGTTAGCCATCTACATTTGAAAAAAGACCCTGTCCCTCAAGGAGGGTGGCCTGAGTCCACTGAGAAGACAGTGCTCTGGCAAACGAAGGACTAAAGCACTTAAGATCAGTCCTAGCAAAACCACTGCATATTTCAAAATAAGCTTTGCAACTCTTTGCAGCACAGGCCTTCCTGATTCAGCTTATAGAGGGCAGGTGACCATGTGCTCACCTGTAAAACCTTTCTGACTCAGTACAAGTAGGGACCATTCCCAGCCCTGCTTAGCTCTCAAGACCTGGGCAGGACAGAGTCTGAGGCAGTATCATGAAGCTCTCTTATCTGTTCTCCTCTATTCCACCTGCTCCAGGTAAGCTGCAGTCTTCCCCTCCCTCCCCATGGGGAGATGCCTCAGTGTTCCAGGCTCATGTTTGCTGACCTCTCATTGATTAACTGGGTTAGTGAAAGGGAGGATACTGCAATACTAAGTAAATAGAGAGAAACAGAGAGATCAACACAGAATCTTACCGATTCGCACTCTCCAAGAACAGGAACTTCGGAAATAGCTGTAAAGTATCGGCTGAGAAGAGAAAGAACAAAGGGTTATATGGAGCATCAGAGCATTGTATGCAAGGAGAAGAATGCATGAGCAGAAGGCATTTCAGGAACTCTAAGAGAGGGGAGAGCAATGTTTGGAGGAGAGAGGGCTCCTTTCTAAAAGTAACTGTTCCTGATTTGGGCATACAGGCAGCATCACTGTCTCTCATAATAGCCTTCTCATTATCCAGTTGCATTTGATGTTTCCAGCAATGCACAAATGACCTTGAAATTATTCCCTATAAATCTTCCCTCTTTGTCCCTGTCCAATATTACTAACTTCTATCCCATCTTAGATTTCTACTGATTGTGCCAAGCACCTGCACTGCGTACTTGCATGGCATGAAATAGCTTTTCCAGGTATGCAGGGAAAAGCCAGATCTCTTTCCAAACAAGAAGAGCTTCTGCTGTTTGAGATGAAAGCCACGAAGACAGACAATTCTACCTGATCTATAACATCAGACATCCCTGCCTGAACTATAACACTAAGGCAGCTTTCCCAGATGCTTCCACCCTGTCCAAACTCTCACCTTTTCAGATGCCATGATAAGTGTGTGCAGTCGTCTCCACAAAATAAAAACAACCTCTGTGTTTTCCCTTTTAACTCAGCTGGAATGGGGGAAGGCCTCTCTCCTAAATCCAATGAGGAAAGGACTATGCCCCCTAGTCTGTGCTCAGGAAACAAAAACCAGCCAGTCAGATTCAATCTGAAGTCACTGCAGTCACTCTCTCCTAGTCCTGATATAAAAATCATTAACCAGATTTAAGCTTGGAAGCACATTTGGGAACCATTCTTATTTTTGTAGCTTTTCATCCAGAAAAAAGTAAGATATCTGGAGAGCTGTCACCAGTTGCCAATGCAGAAATCTAACCCTGGAGAAGAGAAAAAAGAAAACCAAAGCTGCATGCAGAATTTCACTTTCACTAGGGAATGACTGCTAGCTCTGGGAATGGGCTGCCTTTGCAGGGAGATTCCTTATGGTGCTCTTGTAGCCCCCCTCCCACCAATACTGGCCAGTACAGGGAATTTTCTACATTGCAGATATGGGAGAAGCTGCTATTCTGCTCTCAGATGAACTCCGTGTAAAATAAGATTGCTTTTTTTTGTGTCACAGTCTTTTCTTTCCACACAGAAAATTGGTACCCATGTATGTCTCTAAATAAACCTGTAATCATGTGTCTCCTTGCTTACACAGATCCCATGGCATGCCATGGATCTCTCTGTGTCTCTACTCTCCCAAAATGCATAAAAAATGCGTTTTTCCAGAGACTGGCAGCAAGACGAAAGAAAGCAGGGATATGCTCAATTATAGCCTGTCACCAGAAAACCAGAGACACTGATGATCTCTCTGCTCCAGTCCTCTTTGTAAACTTCATGCTTCTCTTACAGTTTAGATTGGCTCAAATAACTTCAAATGAGGTATGTCTTTGACTAAATTGCTCAGATTTATAAGTGAGGAGGAAAGCGACAGCAGTACTGGTAACACTTTAGTGGACAAAGTATTTACTGATTTTCTTAAACTCTCTTCTTCTGGGATCAGGGCATTAGAAATATCAGCTGTGTTCATTTTTCAAATGTCTAGCCTGCTGAGTTTCAGGGAAAGAAACGGAACCTATGGCTTCAAAAGAGAAGCACAGAGCATTCATGAGATACTAATTTTACTTGCTTTTCCTGAGGACCTTGCTAATGATTTTTTGACTCAGAAATTCACATATGTTTAGGACTCTGGCCTCTCAGCCAGCAGTGACATTTCTCCTGATCCTCTCTGCAGTTCTTTTTTGGTTTTACAGCCTATGCTATAATTTGGAATAAACTGTGCTAAGCTAATTGCTTTGCTCTATAATTTCAAGGCCCTGGGGAAGTTAACCAAAAAGAACATGGAAACCAACCCATCATTCAGCTGGGAACTGTCTCCAGAGACTGGGGCCTGGAGTGCTCTCTGGAGTGAACTCTCTCTTGAGTTCACCCTGGTTTGCTCCTAGCAGCAGGGCAGATCACAGGCAAAAATAATCAGCTAAGTATAGACTAGAGACAGTTTTGTCCTCAGTGGACAGATCCCAGAGGGACACTGTGTCTTCCTCAGATGAAATGCTGACCAGGGCCCAGGGAAGTCTCAGGAAAGAATTTCATGCATTTACAACCCTGTAGGATAAAATCCCCAACACCTGCAGTTTAGACTGGCTGGAGCTGAGATGATAGCAGGACAGGATTTGCTTGATGTCTACTGAGAGATCTGCTTTGGTTCTACAACCATTTCTGGCAACCAGCGTGGAAAGTTTGGGCTTAAATACCAGTCCAGAGTAAAAATTTGGGAAACGCACTTCCATATTGTGAAAGACAGAAGAAACACCCCTTTCAAACAAACTTTGTGTGTTGACCTCCTAGGTTCCCTGTCTTCTTCACTATCTACTCTGGATCTCACCTCTTTGCAGGTGCTATACAGGATGGCTTGGAAAGGCCCAATTTCTCACCTTTCCTGAGAGCCATCAAGCCCAGCAGCCTGCACACATGCACTGCTCCTTGTGGGCTGGCGTGGGGGACACCTCGCTGCCTGAAAGGCACTGCTTCGACTCTGCTGGGTTCAAATGTAAAGCAGAAAGAACAGATTTGCTCCTAAATTCTCAGTATCTCTTCAGCAGGATTTGGTGTGAACAGTGCACGTGAACAAAATACGGTAAGTACCACCGCTAAAAGCATTAGCACACTAAAGCATTTTATTTAGCATGAGGTTAAATTCCTTGCTTTCCACTGCGACAGAGACACGGGTGCAGGCTGGGGCAGCGGAGGCACGGGGCCGCCGTGCTCCCAGGAACCGCCGTGCTCCCAGGAACCGCCATCCCGGCCTTCCCGGGGTGCTGGGGCACCAGACGCCACAGCCGGCGACAAGGCCGAACCGACGATGCCCGCGCAGGCCGAAGGCGGAGAACCGCCGCCCCAAGCCTCGCTCCCTCCGGCTCTGGCACCGCCATCGCCCCCCGCTCCCCTCCCGCCCCGCGGGGAGAGCGCGGAGCCAGCGCGCGTACCTTGGCGGCGGCAGCGCTCATGGCCGTCCTAGCCTCGCTCAGGGCTAAGCGGCTGCCCGGCCCCGCATCCCCGGGACTACATCCCCCGGCGTGCCCCGCGCCCCGCCCGCACTCCGCGCCCAGGATGCGCCGCGCCCGGCGCGCTGCA
>VZTT01002586.1:33796-69404 GCA_013400855.1 Buphagus erythrorhynchus
GGCTGGGCCGGGGCGTGCGCCCCTTCGGCCGGCCACGGCCCGGGTCCCGGGTACGGGTGGGTGCGTGTCCGCCTCCCCCCGGCCACAGCGGCCGGCGCTGCGCCCTGGCTCCCGGCCCGCGCCCCTTCCCCACCCCGGCCTTGCCCGGCGTGGGACGGATCCCTGTTTATCCCCGGCAGGTGGAGGGTCGGGACATGGCAGTGAGGGCCGCAAGGAAGGGCTGCGCGCTCAGGCCAGCCCGGCCTGGCCCCTGCGCCCTCCCCGCTGCTCTCGGGACGTGCTGCAGGGAGGGCATCAGGTCCCGGGGAGGCGATTCTGGGGATCTGTGTGCAGCAGGCCGACTTTTTAACCTCGCTAAGATCAATTTGGAATCAAAAGGGCCAACCAGAGGTTTTAGAGTGATAATATCAAACTGATATCAAACTATTTTTAAAAAGGTCCTTTCCCACAATGGCTGCAGTGCTCTCCATGATTCCCACTGAGTGTAATGCATTGTCTCATATGGAATGTATGGCAGTAAGCCTCTATACTGTAAAAAGCATAAGTATAAAAACCTTCCTGCATTCATTTTTTTTTAAATTCTCTTCGGCATTGTAGCAGATTGGTTATTGTGGTTTGTGTTTTGTTGGTGTGTTTTTTCTAGTTGGGATGAAACTCATTTTGGGAAGATGGGAAGTTACTACATTAATCGGACCTTCTTCTTTGATGTCCATCCCCCTTTGGGGAAGGTAAACTGCTTTTCTGTTACGTGTTTCAGAAGCCACAGGAGTGGGCCAATAAAAGTCTGCCTCTGTCTTCTGGCCAAATGATGTGGTGAACAGCAGAGTCCTTCCTAACTGTTGTTGACATCATAGCAATTTGCATTCTGTGTCCAGAGCCTCAGCTTACAACTTTTTGTTCACAAAAAATGCTTCAAATATAAGAAAACCAAACAGTATTGCATGTTGGGTTTTTGAAAGCCTTGACATGAAAAGATCAGTGTGACACTTGGAGGGCACTTGTAATAGAAGCCTGCATTTTAAAGGAAGCAAACAGTTCCTGATAACTTGTGAGCAAATGAGATGCCTGCCACAAACGACCCTGAGAGCTCCGATTCCCTGTTTTGTAAATGAACTTGTTTCAGCAACTGTGTAGTGTGGATGAAAGTGCATCCTCCTGCCTCATCAAGGTTATCTTCCTTTCATACTGAGTTTTCTGAAACTGAAGGGATAGGGAGCTATGGGAGACTCTACAGAATTCCCTCTGCTCAATTCCACACCTGGTATTTTTCTTGAGCTTGCAGTCATCTTTAGTCTGTTGCAAAAATAATTCTGATTTTGCCTTTAGACAAAGGGCAGTATGTATGCATATAATTTCTTTAAATAAACTTTTCTGGATGATGTGTCTGAATTATTTGTCCTCTGGATCAATGTGGCTTCTATAAAAATCTTACCTGTTTCTAGCCTGGATACTTTTTCCTCCAGTGTGATTTTCCTGACCAGTTTTTTCACCTTTCCTCTTCAGATGCTGATTGGACTTGCTGGCTACCTCAGTGGCTATGATGGTACATTTCCTTTCCAAAAGCCAGGGGATCGATATGAGCAGCACAACTACATAGGGATGAGAGGGGTAAGGCTCTGCAGGCTAGGGTCAAGCTGGTTAGCTTCCCTGTGCCTTTCAATGCAGTGTTACATCTTAAGAACAGCTCTCTTTGATCAGGGCAGAGGTCTGTTTAGCCTTGTCTTTAAGCTCCTTTGAAAAGTGTTAGTGGTTCTCTTGTGAATAAGTCTTAATGTGTGTCTGTGAGAGGCCAGGTAAGAAATTAAGCTGAGAATTGAGGCCAGCTCTTCCTGCTAATTAGTGAGACTACACCGCTGCATGGGATAGATACCTTTCCTGTTCTGCAAAGCAAACATTACAGAGTTTGAGCTTCTCTCACTCCATTGTGCCTGGCTAATCTTCTGGGGAGCCAAGGATATAAAAAAGCCAGTCACTGTCACCTGCGGTTTGCCACCACCAGTGACACTGAGCTGAGTATGCTGATGGAGCCTGGGACAGCAGGGGAGAATTCAGAGATGTATTCGATCTGAAACCCTGGCTGTACTGCTATTTACGAAGACCAAGAGCTGTATAACTGACAGCAGATAAGTCAAAAGGAGAAACAGTGGCCAATTGCTACTTCCTAGAAAAAAAACTGAAAACTGGGAAGGTGTGTTTTCTTAGTTTAGTTTCCAGAAGTTCATGGCTTTAGATTTCCCTGAGCCAAAGGTGGGAGAGGTGCTAGAAACAGACATTAAAGACAATAAATTTTACTGTGATCTTGCTTGCTTTTGTTTTGATTTCTCCTCTTTCTCCTCCAACTATCCTTGGTCTTATTTGTGTAGGAGAGGGGAATCTGGTCTGCTAAAGATACAAGGTGCAGGTTTATTTTGTTCTTAGCTTTCATAATAATCTAGTATCTTGTTAAAAAAAGACTGAGTGTAGTGGATATGTAGTGCACCTACTTGACACATCCTTTTAAGAATACCTGGTCTAGCAAGACTGTGACTGGCTGTTGTTACTGACACCTCTGCAGAACAGAGTAAGCCTCTGTCCTCTGAGCAGTGTCTTTGTTCAGCTGTTGTTTGATGTTCTTTGTGACTCAATTCAGCTGCAGCAGCACTTCCTGTTGTAGGTATGGAAAGGAAAGGAAAGGAAAGGGAAAGGGAAAGGGAAAGGAGAAAGGGTGCAAGCTCTTGTCCACCGTGGGTGGGGTTATAACTTCTCCCATGATCTTTTCCTGCAGTTTTGTGCATTTCTTGGCTCCTGCTTGGTTCCCTTTGCCTACCTCACAGTGTTGGAACTGTCAAAGTCACTGCCAGCAGCCTTACTCACAGCTTTCATCCTTATTTTTGGTAGGTGTTCCTGCTACAGCAAAATTGAGTATCTTAATAGTTCAGATAATTTAATTTCTGGATTACCATGTGTTACCTAACCAGGGGATATTTGGGTTAATGAGAGATTTTCTCAAAAGCGAAGTAATTTCACTATTTTTTATGTATATATCTATGAGGCTTTTTAATTTGTGGTCCCCTTAAGAAGTTTACAGTCTTGTTTAGTTCATAGGTACTTCCGTTATTTACATAGCCACAGTATTGGATTAGATTGCACCTTAATTTAAAAAAAATTTATAAGGTGGATGGTCAGGAATGATTTTGCCCACTAGTGAAATATTAATGTTTCCCATATGAAAATTATAGAGATGTTTAACAGCCCCTGCATTACTTCAGAAGAGTTCACAGTAAGAAATTAATAAAGTTCCGTGTTGAACTTTTGAGCCAGGTGGAGAAATTGACCTTGCAAATGGAGTTACCAAAATAGGGGTTTTGTGAGGACACACAGGTATTGAGAAATGGAGACTTAAAGTACCAAAGCCATATTCATTTTTTGTAGGTACCATCTGAAAGATGACTTCTCCTCTGGCATCCTCTGGCATCATGGTGGTAGATCATTGCTGGCTGTAATCCTCTCCATCTGAATATGTTATCAGCACTTTGCAAATAGTGTTTCACAGATACTGCTATATTACCTTTTGTTTTTGTATTTTGTGTTTGTATTTTATTTTTGTTGTAGAAGATGAAATGTGATCTCCTGTTTCTAAAATTTCCTGCCTTCTTGTCTTGACTACACTAAGGAAACTGAATTCCCACAATCTTAGATTCACTTTGGAGCTGCAAGTCTGTCTGACATTGCTGTGTGTCTCTTTGCAGATACAGGCTGTATTACGTTGTCCCAATATATTCTGCTGGATCCCATCCTAATGTTCTTTCTCATGGGAGCTGTTCTGAGTATGGTGAAATGTAACAGCTGTGCAGACAGGTAAGATAAGGATGATAATTTTATTAAACTATAGGTATTTAACTTTTACACAGTTAAAGTAATGTCTGCCATTGGTGATGTGTGAATTGAAATGAGATTATTTCAGCAAATTTGAAGGTTAAAATGACTATTGGTAGCAAAAAGAAATTTTTACTATGAGGGTTTGTGTAGTTACGGAGAAAGTATTGTGACTGGAGTACACCAACTTACCTGTGACTGTAAGCACCTATAAAAATCCTGCTCTCTGAGGTAAATAGTGTTATTTGTTTGGTCTAGAGAAATGGCTACAAAAACTTAGAGGGAAATACAGGCAGGATGATTCTGAATAAAGTAGTCAAGTTGCTGAGGACACCTGCAGACCCATCCAGAGAGGGTGGTAGTTTGTACGTATTGGGATATGTTAGAAGTCTTCTTTGTGGCTGGGCTGCACAGAGTAGTTTCGTTGAAATGCATCCCGAATTCAAAGACATTAAAAGTCGAAATTCTGTGTTACATATGAGCAGTTTTTATTTCATGAAACATTCAATAACTGATCATATCAATCTTAGTGTGTCTACAGTTCATGTGGCTGAAATGCAGCCTGCAGCATCATGTATGGTATCCAAGGCCATCCTTATCTACAGCACATTCCCCAGGGAATACAAGCACTAAATTACAGTGCTTGATCAGCTCTGTGTGTCTTGACCTGAATTTATTTTTCATATCTTAGAACTAATCCTCTTGTCAAAGCAGTTGATATTCTGCAAATTAAAAGCCAACTCTAGCTACTGTGTTGCTTAGCAGGTCATACAGATTTTGTCTAGTAGAAATAAAAGCATCAAGGCATTAGGAATCAGAAGGAAAAAGGTTTTAAATTCTGCTGTCATTTTTTCTTATCTCTCTTTTATGATTCAATTTTATGTCAGTTTATAATTTGCTTGCTTTTTGCTTCAGCTTTTGTTTGTGCTCTGGATAGATGTTTTCTGCTAAGGCTTTCTTGCTTTAGTAAGGGTGGCTGCTCTTTACTTCTTCTTCTTTCCCATGTCCCTAAATTTTTGAGAGAAGTAACTTTGCACTTTATGGACCAAAATTCTTGTTTCTGTTCTCAGAACTTCCATGTAGTCAGACTTTCTTCACACTAGTATTTTAGCTTATACCTGATGTCTGTGTTTATGTCCTTGAATGGGAGATCTACGGCTCCCAGCTTAAGTGCACCTGAAGCCTATATCAAGGGTTCACAAGCCTGGACCTGAAATCAGTGTCCTTGTGTGACTCTAAACTAAATGAAAAACTTGTTTTTCCCCTTCTTATGACTTCCTGAGAATATGGATTGTAATTTTGTGGGGTAACTGATTTGTTACTTATTTTTGTGATCACAGGCTGCCCATTCATGTAGCCATCATTTTATTTACTGACTTGCTCTACTGGTCCTGCAGGCCATTTTCTGCCTCCTGGTGGTTCTGGCTGAGTCTGACTGGTGTGAGCCTTGCTGGAGCAATGGGGGTAAAATTTGTGGGCCTTTTTGTAGTCCTCTTGGTTGGCCTGAACACAGTCTATGACCTATGGGACTTGCTGGGGAACCTCAGCGTATCACTGGTGAGTTTCAAAGGCTTTTCTTTACTTTAAGGGTTTCTTTGTTTTGTTTGCTTTGTAATTGTCCTAGTCTTTGACAACCCTGCAAGTACCCAAACAGAGATACTCTGTCTGCAGCAAAGAGAGGCATCTGTTGTAGGTGATGAAAAATGGAGATTAAGGTTATAATGAAAAAACTATTGCCAGACTTTTGAAAAAGCCAAACACACTTATATTGGCAGGACATAATAGTATACAAGCACAGCAGAAAGATTGTTACTTTTTCCTAAGAGAAACTTACCATTCCAGTTGGCTAAATTTTTAGTCTAAGCTAGAAATGCTCATTGGGAATGGTTTTACAGTGGCTCAAAGCAAGATGTTGTCCAGCACTGTTACCTGTCCTTCCAAGGAGTATGTGCTACCTGGCAGACAGGCATGTCTTGAGCACTTAGTTTGCATAAGCAGTGTGAGCTCAGGCTCTGCTTTGTGAGAGTGAGGGGGCAGAGGCTGCATAGCAGGAGCATCACAAGTCATAGAAATGCTCTGCAATCTGCAGTATCCATAGCCAGTTAGGAGGATGAAGGTAGCCATAGCCTGCTTGATTTCACACACATTTAGTTCTTCTAAGCCCTAAAAAATTTGCCAGTGGGTTTGAGTGTCCTGGTCTAATATATATTGCATTTTATGCTTGCAAAGCGTGAAATCTGCTATTTGGAGAAACGCCTTGATGTACCATTTGCTGTCTTGCAACTGGCAGGAAGAAAAATTCTTCAGTCATATCTTTTAAAAGGTGTTGACTTCTGCTCTTGTCTCAGCCTCTTTTGAAGCTTGAAAATTCTATTTCTTTCACTTACTGTTTTTGTCTTGTTTGTCTTATAAACAGTGGGGGTATGGGAGGACTTCTTCTATTCCTCCCGTGTGATTTGTTTTCTTTGATTAATGTGAATCAATATGGGCTGCAAAGATCCAATGTTCCAACTCCAGAAAAACACTTTTGAGCAAAGTCAGTTAATTGCATTTGAAATAGAACAAATCCATCATGTCTTAGCTTTCTGCCAGCAGACAGCTGCACAGTGATTTCATTTGTGTTGCTGGCAGCAAAGGCAGCAAATCCCTGAGTGTTAGAATATGTAAAGAAATTTACTCCAGAAGGTAGATGCTTTCTGAATAGCTATTTGGCAACCTTGGTGCTTGAGGAGAGGGGAAAAAAAAAAGGTGAGGATTAATCTCCTGAAAGCCTGAATAACTTACCTCTGCATTTGTTAGGAAGCTACTCATGATTATGTGCACGCAATTCTTGGGGGACTAACTTGATTTCTAGAATTCTCAGCTTGTGTTGGTCCATTGTTCTGGTTTGCTCACTGCTGTCTTTCACATGCACTTTCTTTTTTTTTTTGACTTCGCATTGAAGTCTTTAGTTAAAGAAAACAATTTAATGAAAATTGAAGCATATTGAGGCCTTTTTAAGTAGGGAGCTGGAGGTTAGTTCACATGCCTCTCCACTGCCTGTATTTGGTTATGTACCATCAAGCAGCATTTTTCTGAGTGTCCAGTGGTTATTAAGTGTTCTGCTGAAGTACTTGAACTGAACAGCTCTTTCCTTTGTTGACTTCAGTGAGTTTTGCAATGTATTCAGCTTTTTCCATTCCTTCTGAATCAACTGGGTACTAAGGGATGGAGAATGATTAGCTTAATGATTATATGATAGGTATCATGTTAAAAAATATGGAGAATAGCAAGTGCATCTGCTTTCATCCACTTTGAAGTTAGTGTGGGTGTTTAGCAAACAGGTTTTTGCTATTTCATTTTTTTCTTCTTCCACAGCTATTTATTATCCATCGTCTTTTACATTATCTACTCTACTACCAGCAGTGTCAGTAGGTTCTGAGAATGTAATAGCTTCTTTGGCATCTGTTTGCAAAACACGTTTTCAATTGGTTGAAATAAAATATTTTGCATTCATTTTGGGACATCTGAAGAAGAGGTTTTGCTGCTGATTTTTCTGTAGCTTCTGGCTGAGCAATACTAGAAGTTGCAGTGTGAGAGCATCCTTGCTAAATAAGGTGATTTCTGTAAGTGAAGCATACCTAGATCCCCAAGATGTCCTGGTTACATTCACATTTGCATAGACTTACTGGGGGAACAAATTTTCATTTTTCCTCTTGCTTAGCTTTGGTAGTTACTATTTTGATCTCTTTGCTGGGATTTTGGGTCAAGATGTGTACCCACGATAAACAAATTAAGGTCCTTGCTCTCAAAATATTTTCAGTGGGGGCTGCCCAACCTGCTTTGCCAAAGTTAGGGATGCTCAGCACTTTGGAACGCTAAAATCTCCCATTGCCTGTTTTTATCTTTTTTCCCATGACCCTAGGATTTTGAGGTACCATAGCTCCAGCTTTTGGAGATACACAGCAAGGTCTGCCTCAGCTTTTTCCTCTCTCTGAGCCTTTCTGAGGTAATTCTACAGCCTGGTGGGCTTTCTTGCGCAGCAAGCTCCAGCTATAGGACTGCTGCTCAGAGTCTTGTGAAATAAGGAGCAAAGTTGTTCCTGCACTGATCCATATTGTGTTTGTTACAGGTCATGTTTGGGAAGCATTTACTGGCTCGTGTACTCTGCCTCATCGTGCTCCCGCTTGCCCTCTACACGGCTATGTTTGCTGTTCATTTTGCAGTGTTAAATAGAAGGTATTGCACAACGTTTTCTACAGAGGAATTACTGGTCTTTGCTTTGAATTAAAGGCTGTTGGTTATATAGTGCTCCACTTTCAGTGTCAGAAGCACAGCCACAAACTGTGTTTTTTTTTTTATTCCCTTCCCCAACTCTCTGGCCAAGCTGGCAGTGAAATTGAATTTGAGCTTGAGACTTTCTGAAATGCCAAGCAAGTAACCTAACCAAACTTCCTGTCTCATTTTTTTCCTCTTCTCTTTCTGGGACCTGAAAATGTCTCAACTCCATTCTTTGTCTTTCTGTAATTTAAAAAAAGTCATTGCATTCCTGAAAAATGGCTATGATTAAAAGAGTCTGCGTGTGCCTGAAGAGAGGGCTCTTTCTTGAATGCTTGCAGCCAAGGGATGCTTTTTATAAGGAAAGAGCTTGTAATGTTTTCCATATGCCAGCATTAAAATATGAGGTGAATAAGCATTTCACTGTAAAGAAAGAATAGAAAAATAAATCTGTTATTTTTCAGTTAAAGTTGACTAGTCTTACCACTAACCTCTTAGCAGAAGTAAGACTACAGGAGCCACAGAGAAAGGCTTTGTTATATCTGTCCTGACAGCAGGTCAGTTTATTTGTAAGAACACCTCTAAAGACAGTTCTGATGCTTTGTGCAGTGCCAGCATGTACATTTTTATGACATCAAGCCCTTGTAGCTCTGGACAATTTTCTGCAAGACTGTCTATCTGCTGTGATTCACAACATTAGAGAAGTGTGCCTCTTAAGGGAACTGCACCCACTCTTCTTCTTCAGATGCCTAGTCTGCTTTTATAATTTTTCTTCTGTAAAAACAACTTGGTAATGCATGACAGATGTTAATTTGCTGTTTAGTGAGACTTCAAATTGTCATATTCTTTGCCCTTTTTTGTAGTGGTCCTGGGGATGGTTTCTTCAGTTCAGCTTTTCAATCCCAGCTGATTGGGAACAATCTTCATAATGTCTCCATTCCAGAGCGTGAGTGTCCAAATGAATAAAGCACTCTGAATGTTGTCAGTGTACATGAGAACTTAAATAAAAACCATGTCCCCATGACGCAGTGCAGGGCAGTGTGAATTATGCCTTCCATGGTCAAGATCAGATCCATGCTCTTCCTCTGTGCAGTTTTATGTACTGACAGAAAGAAAAAGGCTGAAAATACCACCATGTTCAGTGCGTGGTCACTAGTTGTTTCATCATATTCCATCTAGAGGGAAAGATGCCATTTTGAGGGGTTTGACTTGTGTGCATGCATCTTGTTATTCTTTGGTTCTGTATTGCTTGAGACAACAAAAAGATGCTTTTCCTATTCACCTTAGATTTGTAGGTGTTCAGATGTGGGATTTGTTTCCAAAATATGTGTAAATGGAAACTATCAACTTTTGTGACACAAGTGTGCCACTAATCCAGCTGTGTTGTATTCAGAATGCATCCAAATTTAGCAGAAAGAAGGCTCTGTGATTGTTCCCTAATTCTCAGGTTGGCTAGGGACTACTCAGCCTTTAAAGTGGTTTAGCTTTCTGATTACTTCAGCTTTTTTCTGGTGGTTCCCTGCTCCAGAGCTATCACTGGGGGAGCATCAGGTCTGTTCTCCAAGGCTGAGTTTTCTCAGTTGCATTGAGGGGCTAGGAGAGAGGATGTCTTAAGTCAGTGTATCAGCTCTGCTGTCCAATAGCTGAGCTTGCCTCCCTTCCCTCTTGTATTGCTGTAGGGGTCAGCAGTGTTTTAATTTGACTGTATACTCTTAGGGAAAGATATCTTAAAACTCTCATTATGAAATTACAAACAAAGGAATGCCTTACCACATCTATGTTAAAACTTAGTGGGAGAGTTCTAAGTGTTTCAGCCAAATGTTATGTAACAGTTTCACTGAATCCTGGGTTAGGGATGGCAGAAAGCTTGCAATGAGCCCTGTGGAGTAATGTGTCAAACAGGAAACAAACTTCCATCAAAACAATGGAGCATGCATGCCTAATTGAGCACTGTAGACTAGCTGGGGGAGATACAGGAGAGCTGCCTTATGTCTTTTTTCCTCCTTCTTTCTCATGCAGATTTGGCATATGGGTCTGTGGTCACAATGAAGAACCTTCAGATGGCAGGGGGATACCTTCACTCCCACTGGCACCTCTATCCAGAGGGCATTGGGGCTCGCCAGCAGCAGGTTGGTGTGCTGTGCTAGTATTGCCTGTGACTACAGCCACTGACTTACTCTCTGCATTTAGCATTAGGGGCCAAACTGGTAGGAGCTAAGTGTTTACTCAGCATCTGTTGCCCTCTCAGTGCTACAGCAGTGCACTTGTCTTGGACCTCTGACTAAAAAGGAGGCTTGAAGAGAGCCTACCACACTGCACCAGACAGGTAACTTACAGTGACAAGGCTTTGCAAGACCACTGTCCATAAATGGAGTCCAAGAGGACTTCAGAATAGTCTTCCATAATGAACGATACCTCAATGAAGGTTGTAAAACTCTGTTTATAATAAGAACGTTATCTTACAGCTTTTCTGGCTGTATATTAAGAGACTAGAAGTGCTGTATACTGTTTTTACTCCAGCCACTGGCCTCTGTGACCTTACATGAATCCCTCTCCTTAGTGCCTTGCTTCCTTCATCTGTCACCAAAGAATTTGTAATGCTTTGCTCATTAAATTAGATACTGTATGTTTGTAAGCCAATGTAGCCATATGGAAACCATCTGAACTAAGGGCTTCTCATTAAATGCAATTAGTGAAATCAATAAGCAATTAAGTGAAAGTAGAAATCAGAAATCATGTAACTATCTCTAATTAAGAAGTACAAACATTAAGTGGATTTCTTATTTTTGTCCATCATCATCAGGCTTTACAAATCTTTGCTGATTCTGCACTTTTACCAAAATGTATTCTGCAGTTTGTTTATTGGTGTCTAAAAATTGTTCTGAGATCCTTGAAAGAAAGTTGCCAGAGAAACACAAATTTTTGGTTTTTAACTCCCTGCTGTCTCTGTGGCTAGGAGGAAGTTTTCAGAAGTGAATACTTTGTCTCGGATCTTTTTTCCTGCTGGTTGTCACAGTCAGAATTTCTAATATTCTAGCATGATGTTAATGTTTATTGCAGTATATGGAGATGTCATGCTAAACTGCTTTAAGCATAGGCAAAATTGGAGTGCAGGTCATGCTTTATGACACTAAAAGCAGGGAAAGGCAATTTGGAGAGGACACTAATGGGAGTTCCTTGTGGAAAATGGGAAAGGGTGGAGATTTCCCCCCTGTGCTCCCTGCCCTGGGAGGGCAGGTAGGACAACAGTAGGGTTCTAGAGTAGTTTCAGGGCTCTGGAGAGGGGAAGGGAATTTAGAACTTGGAGGAGATTTAGAGAGGAAAAAGTGATCTCTCTGCTTCCACTTTCCCCTCCTCTCCTTATGGCTTGACCTCAAGGTATGGGGTTCTACCTCAAGCTCTCCCTTTTTCCCCGTTGTCAGACACTCCTCTGTGTTCTGCCTCTCACCCACCCACTGGGCCATCTGCTCCCACCTAAGAGAAGAGCACAGGTGAGGCACTGGGGTAGGGTCCCAGAGAGCAGAGCTTGCTGTTCTGTAAGAGGAGGGTGGGTGAAGGGAGTACAGTTCCACATGCTCTGAGGAGCAGCAGCCTGGAATAAGATGGACTTTGTGTCTATGGTAGCAGTAGATGCAGTTACTCTGTGAGGCTGAGCAGGGTGGCAAGGGTTAGCTGTGTAGTATGTGTTGCTGTAATGGGTGATCCCTGCATCCTTACCTTGCCTGGATCTTTTGGCAGATACTATGGTTGTCACAGTCAACCTGTTGTCCTAAATCTCTACTGTCTGTAAAGCCAGTGCTGCTTCTATCTCCTGGTTTGGGTACTGGTCAGTGATTATGCAAGAGTTCTGATTTGGATATTCTGTTGTTGTAGAAGGAGCCTCTGGAACAGGGTGGGAGGAGGTCAGACTGTATTTGGAGGCTGTTGGTGCATGTGAGCTGCCATGAAGTGTAGTGCTTCTGAGTTTGGGCTGTACACTGACTAAGAGGTGTCCTCTGGGTTAAGGAGTGACCCATAACTGGTTTCTTAGGGGGCACTGTCATAAAGGTAATCCCAGGATTTCTGTGTGGTTGGTGCATTCATTTGGGGCTTTGGTTTGCTGGTGGATGTGTGACTGCTATCAACAGCTTTTTTCTTGTAAGGTAAAATAATTAATCCTGTCATTTCAGGTCACTGCCTACTTACATAAAGATTTGAATAACCTGTGGCTCATAAAGAAGCATGATTCAGATACAGGTAACAAATACCAGTAAAGTGCCTTTTATAACTGCTGCTTCTGTTTTTCACAATATTCTTTCCAGGGCAGAGTATCCTTCATGGATATGAGGGGAAGGGGAAGCTGTCTCCATCTTGATTTACATTATGTATGTCTACTGTGTTTTTGGTTCTTCTCCAGATTGTATAGCTGAAGTAAATAAGCTTTTCTTAGTTGAAGATTGCATCGACAATTTTTCAGCTGTTTAGGGCTGCACATAACAGCAGAGAGGAAATTCGTCTGAACTGAGTTAATATTTTTTGCAATCTGTTACTGTGGCTAAGAGTCTTGGGAAAACTGGGTCCTGTTACAGCCTGGTACATTGTGTTTGACAGATTTTTGTGGATGATTGCTTGGGACAAGATAAGAGTACTGAATGTGATGATTTATCATTTGTACAGAAAGCCATTGGTTTGGATTATGTAGTGTATGTAGCTGAGGCATGCTGGGTCTGGCAGTTTCCTTTTTTTTTTTACCTGCCTCATGTGTTCATAAAAATTAACAAGAATTACCTAAAGAGCAAAAAATGTAAATAATGTAGATATATAAGAAAAACTATAATCAGTGTTGCACAAGTCATTTACAGTTCAGATTCATTGGAGTAGCTCTCAGGGTTAGAGTCTAGAGTAATGTTTTACACCAAGCTTAGAGTCAACACAACTTTGTTTGCTTTATTATCTGCTTGAGGCACAAGCATCAGCAAGAAACTTTCTAAGACCCTGGTAAGTTTGTCAGTGCATTGATATGATTAATTCATCTTCCTTCAGCAGATCTGTCTGACCCCTCAAGCCCTGTGGAGTTTGTGAGGCATGGAGATATTATTCGTCTGGAACATAAAGAGTAAGGATGATTTCTGGGATTCAAAGGGATTGTGTGATTGAATAGAATTGGTGGGAGACTTCTCCTGCTGGAGACTGTGGTTAGACAAGCACAAGCAGGCTGTGTGACAGAGGTATCTATATATCTGAATTTCCAGTGTGAGCTTTGTAGAGTTTTTCTTCTATGGTTTATGTTTTGAAAAGTTTCTATTAAATGAGAAACTTTTAAGACAACCACACAACTTTATTAGAAATACCTGCCTAAGCAACAGGGAGATTTGTTTAGTTGTGTGAAGTGCAATAATCAAGGTAACTCTTCCAGAGAAGCAATTTCAAACCCCTCATTATGTTGCCTGTCTCCATGCTGAATTTTCTAGACAAATAAAATATAGGGGTTTTTTTGTCAGTGTACTACAAGTATCCTGTTCCTATATTCATAGGCAATATCCACCTGCTGAAGTTCTCAACAGCACTGAGATAATAGAAGTTAAACACTTTGAATGAAAATGGAAGCTGATCCCTTCCCTTTCTGCAGGGAATACCTAAGAGGAAGCAGGGGAACCATAGTGACTTGATATTTAATCTTGGTGTAGTCTAATGCCACTGTGCCAAAATGCTCTGTGCTCTCACAGCTTTGATTTCTTAACAGAGCCTCTAAACTCGTGAGCCAGGAAATCATGTATTATATTCAGTACGGCATATGCACAAAGCATTGCTTAGGTTTCCAAAATGATTATAAGACTTATTTTTTTAAATTTTGAATTTGGGAGTCTACTGTCAAATATATGATAATGAGGATGATAAAATCTTGATTAGGCAAAATGGGTTAAGTCCTGATGAGGTCTCCGGCGTGGGAGTGAATCTGCGGTGCTGGGGAAGGATCCAGCAGGTGTCACAGGGACAGCCGTGTCCCTGCCGATGGCAGCAGTGCCTTTGGCAAGGACTGATGGGCTATGGCCAGGTTGCTTTGGTTGCCTCAGACCCTGCCAGGGTGGGAGGCTCTTTGTCTGCACTGTACTGGTGCTTAATGGTGGCCACTGATTTCCCCCTAAATGGTACAATCGTTCCCTGTAAAAGCAAAACTGATAATCACAAAAGGTCAGGATCTTGCTTTTCTTCTTGTAAGACAGGTCTCTTTGTCACACTTTTACTGCTAATTAAAAAAAAACAAAACAGAGCAAACTAAAACAAATCTCTTCTTTTAGAGGTGAAAGATTGTAGTTTGAGGGTTGCATTTATTCATGCTGTCATCCATTTCTGTCACTGCCCAGTATGGCATAAGCTCGGAGTCACATGCTGGGAAGTGACAGTTTAACTCCATGTCCCCCATCTGGTTAAGGCTGCATTCTGCTGTGCCCTCAGCTGGAATTCAGTGGTTAGAGTACTGGCAGATCTCTGAATGGCTCAAACCAATATTTTTATCAGAAATTGGTAAGGTTCAAAGGTTTGACTTTTAATTTCATTTCAGAACTTCTAGAAATCTGCACAGTCACCAGCATGAGGCTCCCCTGACAAGGAAGCATTTTCAGGTCACTGGCTATGGAATAGTAAGTGAAGGCAAGATAAAACAAAAGCTTCTTCTTTTGGGAAGAGTTCATATCATGCCAAGGGAATTTATTGTTGCTTTTTTTAGTTTGTTAGCTAGGATGATAGATGGACATCTGCCATCCTCAAGGAAAAAACTGATGTAGTATGAAATGCCTTATCTCATATTTAAGGTCTATTTAATGTGAACACAGATAAAAAAAAAAAATTAAACTTCTACTGTCAGTCTAGCTTTGGCAGCATTCAACTCCAGAAATGACAAACTGAGCAACCTTGAAGCTGCTCTGACAAGAATTATTTTATGTATTTGGCCTTGTCACATAGACAAGTGTTTTTTTTGACAGAATGATGACAGAATTTTGAATCACAAAGATGAAATATGCTTTGAGGGCTGAATTTCTAAATGCAAAGATCTGTTGCCTAAACCCTTTCTGTGAAGCAGCCAAGTTACCCCTGTTTATGCTGTAACTCTGAGCTACAGTCAGGAATGAATTGAAAGCAAACAAAATTAAGGTTGCCAAGATAGAGATGTATTTGTGAGTGGTTGCTTATATCTAGAATGATGTCTTCCTGATGGGGAGATCTCTTCTGTTAAGTGTGAGTGAGGCTGGTCTGGGCTAGTTGTTTTAGCTTTGCACCCAGTGGAGTTTCAGAGTTTCCTATTTGCAGTGCTCCAGTTCTGTGTCTTCTAGTTTGGGCATTGTTTTGTTTCTTTTTTCTATTTTTGTGATTTTTTTTCTCCAATGGTATGTTTGTATGATAGAATGGAACAGGAGACTCCAATGACTTCTGGAGGATTGAGGTAGTAGGCAGAAAGACTGGGAAGCTCATCAAAGTCCTGCGGAGTCAGGTCCGGCTAACTCATGTGGCCACAGGGTGTATATTGGGATCTTCTGGAAAGACTCTGCCAAAATGGTAAATGGTTTGTAATCCCTATCCACCCCTGCAGGGCCTTGAGCTGACATGTTCCTTTACTCAATAGTACTTTGAGACTAAGCAATAACTACATTTCTTCCATTTCTTTAAAAGAATAAAAATGTAACTAGCAGGTACTAAAAATATGACCAGAGGGGAAGATCTGGGTTAGGGCTATGCAGTCTGTTACAATGAAGGTATACGGCTCTGAAAAACAATATCCCTTATTATGAGATCTAAGAGTGGCGTGGACATAGATCTTGTCATCTGGTAAGGCCAGGAGGGGATGACAGACGTGTTATTTAATGTGTTATTTATCCTTGAGGTTTGCAAAAATCACTGGAAACTGGGGTAGCTCATGCTTTTCTCTACCACAATCTTCAAAATTGCGTTCTGTTGGTATTAATTTACCTTGTAGTTAGAAGACCTTTGCAATTTTTGCATGCAGTATCTGAAGCAAGGCAGTGGTTACAAGCTGCTGTTAGCAGGGATTGGGATTTTATATGCCCTTGAATTATACATCATCATTCAAATGAGGTGTATGCAGAGACATCCAGGCTGATGCCAAGCAAGCTACCCTGTCTGTAAAGCTGCATCGTGTGGAATGCTGACATGGATCCTGAGGCAGAGGCTGTGCATTCATGTTGCTGCTGTTTGGAGAGCTGCCTCCCTTTCTGCTTCTCTTCACTGTGTTGTGGTAAAACTAGATTCTAAGGAATCCTGTGGATGCTGAATCACAGAGCAGGCAGGTACCTCTGGCAGCTGCTTGGCCAGGAGTGCAAATGCCACTTAGACATCACCATAAAACTGGGCTCATGGGTACATAATGTGTTCAGCTAAAAAAAAAACCAATTTCCATCAAGAGCATTCAAAAAACTTTGTGAATTGGGTTCTTTTTTTCCCAGTAACAATTTACTATCTGAATGGAAGTTATTGCCACAAAATACTGATGATAGTAACAGCTGTGGGGGAAAAATTACTTAACTGCAAATAAGGATGGTTAGAGTATATTGGATTGTTATATTTTTTAATTTAATGGGTAGTAATCACTGTCCTTCAGGTAATTTAATGGTAATTATTTAATGAATTACTTAATTAGTGAAATCTGCTAAGTGATGATTCATAGAAAATTCCCCATTAATCTGTCATATTACTGCCTGATTTGATGCACTTTCTCCCATAGTCTTTAATATGACCTGCTAGACATAGGCTGGCAGACTAAAGAACAGTTATTAGTATTCTCTAAGGTAATTGTTTTGTTTCTGTAATACAGTTCTTGTAGATATGGATTGACTTAAATTAATGGTGGTGATTTTCTTTGGAGGGACTATAAGGGTTGAATTGGAAGTATTTTCTAGTTGGCAAGGTACATAATTTTCAAAAATCCCACATATCCACCTAGGGCTTTTTAGGTGAGAAAGTGAGAAATTTGGTTCAACTATTCTGTAGAATTTTGATGTCAACTACCTTGCAGATCTGTTTTGGTGTCTGCATGGTTCTTGTAGCACATAAGAATGCAAGTGCTGAAGCATTACAGAGAAGTATAAAACTAAATGGGAAAAAACTAAACACAAAATGGAAATATTGAGTGTTCCTATGGGTTGGTGGTGAACTGTTCTGCTGATTCTCAGGGGCTGGGAACAAGTAGAAGTAACCTGCACACCATACCTGAAGGAGACACCCAATTCCCTCTGGAACTTTGAAGATCATATTAACCCTAAATGTAAGTAATTGATTTTCTTTTCGATTGAGAGTGCATCTTGGCTTGCTGTTAAAGGAAGGGATGAGCAGTCAGATAGCAGTAACTGACATTCTGCATTTGAAGTGTTTGTGTTCTTACTCAGCTTAAGTGCAAACTTGCTGAACTTGAGTACGTGCAGGGATGCAGAGCCCTTTTCTATTTCATTGTTTGTACTGGAAGCTGATGATAATGCTTGAAGTGTAGTGGAAGTATAAAGACTTTTTTAAGGATTTTGAGGTTTTAATGTGTTACAGAAGTGTGAAGCACTCCAGTACAGGCTGTTATTTCTAACATTGTTTAATTGGGAATTGTTGTCATTGGTATGAGTATGTCATATATATTTCAATGATTTATAGAAAAATCTTGGATCTAGTCTGTTCTGGTGTATTTTTTTCCTTCTCATGCTGGGGGTGTGCTAAATGATGGCTTTTGCAGTACCATCAAGAAATTAATAGCATGTGACAGAGATCTAAGTTTGCCAGTAATGACAGGTGGGTCTTGCAGCCTCATCCAGGAGTTACATATGTTTCACAGGCTCATCTGGCCTGGGTTGTTCAACACAGTTTTCATCCCATGAATTTCAGGTGACTTGGGCTGAGTTCTGACTTAAAACACTTACTGTTCTTTCTCCTGTGAGAGCAGCTGTATGCAAACCAAAGGAGAGAAATCCTGGGCTGTTGACTTGGTAGAATTTTCTTTTCTGTTGTAATGCATTTTGCATTCCTCTGCTTATGGCTTATTTACAGATAAACAGCAGCCTATGAAGAGTGTGTCTCTAATTTTAGCCAGAAATACAGATCTATATATTTCATGGACTTTTATATATTCCTATTGCTCCTGGAAGTAAAGGAGGAAATTTAGAAGTACAACAGTTGTAAAGTTTACTGGGGGATACTTCTGACTGCAAGCCACTGTGTTTAGAGTATGAATAAATTGCATAGAGAATTAAAAGAGGTTCTGGAAGCAGATTTGTTGTAGGAGGAGAGAGTTTAGTTTATTATGAAAAAGGCAAATAAAAGTAAACCATACAAACTTATAATCTATTTTTCTCTCTTTTTTTTTTTTTTTTTAAGTGCCCGATATCAGCCTGGATGTTTTGAAGCCTTCTTTTGCAGAAATTCTGCTAGAATCCCACATGGTTATGATCCGGGTAGGATATAATTGATTCCAGATTATCATTTTCTTCCTCTTCTCTCTTGCATTCAACAAGAAATAGCACTTTCTAAGAGATCTGGGTGATGGCTGCAAGCTGGGGCAGAATTTGCATGCCCAAGCAACCTACTTGAATTTATACTTAGAAAAAAGGTTGGTCTCAGAGCTAAATCTTCCAAGTCCAAGTTTGGAAGCCTTGGGCTTAATGCCTGGCTCTGCTGTTGGTGTGATCTATCTACAGCCTAATTATGTAATGTTTTCCCTACCTTCCTGTAAGGCTTTAAAGGAAAATTAGTCTTTGTGAGGCAGGAGGGATATTACTGTGGTCAAAATCAGGAAAATCAGCTAAACAGACACTTAAAAAACCAGTAAGTGTTTAGATTTAAAATGGAAAACTTCTGATTTTTTTCAACTTATCAAGGAGCTGTGATTTCTGGTTTCCTTTTTATCTCTGAATATATTTTTTTTTTAAAGAAAAGATTTAATATTTGCAAGGTGGACTGCTCTTGCAGTCTTTTCCTATGATTGTTCTTTGTACTTTTGGCCACAGCCCTTCTGCTTCCAGCTCATTGATCCTTCTTCTGAAGAAGGAGAAGTCAATGTTTTGAGAAAGAAGTCTAGGGTATTCTTTGCTACTGTTTGTGAAGCTCTTCTCAGATTTAAAAGAGAACAAAGTAGTCAAGCACATTATTGTTAGTACTTGTAAAGTGTTTTTGTAAAGTGTTTCCATAGCAGTGATAATGCTGTCTCAGGTGACGAAGCACCTGCATGAGTTTCCATGGAAATAATCTTTGAGGCTTTTTTTTCATAGTGGAGGGAAACTTGTCACAGTAGTCTATAATGAAAGAAGGTCTTGCTTATGCAACATACATCCTCAGTGGCAGAAAAGCTGAAGAAGAGAAATGAGAGAGTACTGCCTCTTTTGCTACCCAAAAACCATTTTCACTTGCACAGTAGTATTAAAACATTCATAGTCCTAATTGTGACCATTGTGGAAGATGATGTGTTTAAGTAGGTCAAAAAAGAACATTCTCTCAGGAAGGGTATTGATGTATGTTTGTGTACACAGACATTTCTGGCCAGACATTGCAGCGTGTCTGCCTGCTCATTTAAATTTTATGTTGATTTATCTGTAGGGAAACAGCGGCCTCAAACCAAAGGACAATGAAGTTACATCCAAACCTTGGCACTGGCCCATCAACTACCAGGTATATTGATCAGTCCATATTCCTTTCTATTTTCAAGTGCTTTTGCAGTGCCTTTAGAAGCACAACACCTTGTAATTGCATTGAAGATGCTGTTAGCTTTCTTTTGTAGTACCAGAGATGCATGGATGGGAATTTGTCTCACCTTAGACACTGTGCAAAATACAGACTAGACTAATGAATATCTGTTTTTCTCCCTTCTGATCTCTTTCCTCAGGGGCTGCGTTTTTCTGGTGTCAATGAGACGGATTATCGGGTTTATTTGCTTGGAAACCCGGTAAGTTGGAGTGGGAAGTTCCAAGCCAATGTCTTTAGCAAATACTAGCTTAGTCTTGGTTCTGCCAGTTCTCTTCCTTCTTCTTTTGGACTGTCTCTCTTATTGTACTCTTAATGTTTGCATGTCACATGCACACATACAGCATAAAGTCCCAAATTTTTCTTTTTCTCTTGTGTAGGTGATATGGTGGCTAAATCTGGTCACTATTGGGTTATATCTTCTGATAACAATTTGCACTGCAGTGGCACTGAAGAGAGGTGTCCAGCTGACATCTGAACTCAAAGGTGAGGTCAGTCTTCCTTTTCATAAATGGCTTTTGCAGGAACCTTGAAAGGGTGTGCATGGCAGGACTTCGTGTGTCAAGGGTGAGAGACCGCTGAGCTTGGATTATCAAGTAGTGTCCATAGGGAAAAGAGTGAGAACTTCATAGCTGTAGTTTAATAGTGAACACCACAGATCTTCTACAAAAATAGTGCATGGCTACTTACATTGGCTGCAAGGGATAGAGGCCAATTAATCAATGCCCTGCTATAAAGCTCTGCATGTGCTCTGTACTCAGTAGTTTGCACAGTGTTTTAAGATAAGAAATGTTTTGTGATATTTATGCAAAGCAAATGACAAATACAAGAGATAAAATTATCCCTTATTATGTCCATTGCCAAGGTTTTGGAGCTTTCCACAAGCCCTAATTAGTCATACTTTCACCATTCCTGTTTACATCAATGATTGCTTCATTTTGTAGATCTCTTTATGGGAAGTCAGTTCTAAAATGTGATGGGAAACTACTCAATTATACAGTAAGTTATTGGCTAAGCTGTATACAGACACCAGAGCTCTTAGTCCCTTCCCCAGGCTCTGAAAGCTAGGTACCACTTCTTTCCAGGAAGGGCTGACAAAGTGATCATCAGGATGGCTCTCATTCCAGACAATGAAGATCATCAGAAGCCAGAATGACCTGATTAATCTGATGCACATCCAGAGAAACTGCACGTTTGGTCTTAACATAGAGCATGGTCAGCCTTCTGCCATACCTTGAGACTTAGGTTTTTGTGTATCTCTTCTGATAGCTGTTCTCCTCAAGAGTGCTTGTATGTTTATAAAGAATGCAGATAGGATGTTGCAGAGGCTTGAGGCAATTTCAGACCAATACATGATTTCCTGCAAAGATCATTCCTGTTGAGTTTACTTAGCATGTTAAGGTTTACAAATAGGAACTGTAGCTGACTTTTTCTCTGCTGAAGTCTGTTTATTTGTGTTCCAGAACTGTCCAGAGTTGTGCTACGTGCTGGAGGGCAGATCACACTGGGCTGGCTCCTTCATTACCTCCCTTTTTTTATGATGGGACGAGTTCTCTATTTCCACCACTACTTTCCTGCAATGCTTTTTTCCAGCATGTTGACAGGTAAATACTAGAGTCTTGGAGAAGACAAGGTAGGGAAAAAGGTGATATTCTGTTAAATTAAATGTTTTTCAGCCTTAAAAGTTTTATTTTTATAGGCTTTGCCTGTGCAAAGTGCTTGAAAGCTTTGACTTACTCAAAATGTTTTTCACAAAGCAGTTTGCACTGCCAATTTTTTGTTTGTCTATTTGGTTTTGTTTTTTTTGGTGTTGGTTGGTTGGTTGATTGGATGGTTGGTTGGTTTTTTGGTATCACCCTGAAGAGGCAGTCGTGTCTAGTGCTTAGGGCATTTAAATTTAGACATGGGGTTCCTAGTCTCTGCTATTTTAATGTTCTTATATATTCTTGTATATAAGTTACTTCCCTCTTGGTTTACTGCCAACACTTTTCAGTCATGTCTGTTTATAATTTGGCTTGATAGTTTTTCCTGTGATTTTATACCAACTTCATTAGCATCTGGGACCCAGGTCTCTTTTGCATTTATTCAAATGGAAAGGTAGAACAAAAAGAACCTTTGCTGATCTCTATGGTTCTGAAGGTTACCAAGGTAAATGAATTTGAAAAATTGACATGGTCTTTTGGTGTTAACAGAGTTTCATTAGCTTGGTCTGTGAACATATCAGCTCTGTTCTTCTGACTTCTACCTCTTCCTTCTCCTAGGAATCACCTGGGATGCACTACTGAAGTTCTGTTCTGTGTTCTTATCACCTAGCACTACAGCTAGAAAGGTATATGGAGGTGGATTCCTGGCACTAGTTCTGCTCATCCTGTACAGGTGAGAGCTAAAAGCTGAACTTTTCATGAATGGAATGTGTGACCGTTGCCATGTCAATAGAAACTTTGCTGCCTGTTAATTATCCTTAGCCATTGTTCTTCTCCTCTTCTCTTCTCTTCTCTTCTCTTCTCTTCTCTTCTCTTCTCTTCTCTTCTCTTCTCTTCTCTTCTCTTCTCTTCTCTTCTCTTCTCTTAGACATCCTCATGGCCAATCCTAAACCTTTAAATTTGATTAGATTCAGCATCTGTGTCGGAGTAATGCATTATAGAACATCTTTCCATTGCAGGGAATCTTTCTTTTGATGCAGGACACAGTGTGAGCACTCTGTTCTCCTCTAAACCTGCCATTCAGTGGTTTGTGGTTCTAATGCCAGTGATGGTGACATATTCCTCAAATACAGGCAAATTTGTCATTATTGTAGGTTTTATCAGATTCTGAGAGAAAATACTACGTGTGATAACTGTGTTCTATGTATATATTGGGTTCAGCAGAGATTAGAAGGTTGGCAGTAGAGCTTAGAGCAGCCCGAAGACAAAGGTCCCATACGCTGTGAACTTCTTGAGAGAGAAAACTGTGCTGTGTTTGATGGGCATTTGGTTTCTTTCCACAGCTTCTACCTCTTCCATCCACTGTCCTATGGGATGATAGGACCCATGGCCTCCAACCCTAGCAGCCCCATGGCAGGGCTCCGGTGGATGGACTCCTGGGAATTCTAGAGCAGAGGAAGCCTGGGAGCAGTGGATCAGAAACATGAGATCTACTGCATGTCAGGCTGATTCTGGTGCTTTGAAGACATGACTGTAAAATTCCCTCTCTGGAGAACTCTGGGTATAGTAACCCTGTTGCTTTGGCATTTGTTTGCACTGCCTGCATTGGAAGATGCAGAGAATGAGAAGGTCCCCTTAAATTAAGAGACTCACGTCCTGAATCCTTAGGTTATATTAATGGACAACTGGCTGCCTAAATGCCAATTCCTTGAAGCAGTATATGTCAGTCAAACAGCAGTGGCATTCCAGCAGCCAGACCAGTACAAGTTGGAGACTGTCTGCGGTTGCATGTACACTGTGTGTGTGTGTGTATCTTCCTTCTTGTAATCTAAGCGCCACTACAGTTTGAAGCACTATAGGACTTCTATCATGATTAACAACATTTCTTATGATGAGGTTTTTGAAAGCTTACTGTAAATATCTGGGGACCTTCATTCTACCTGCCTTGGCTATCTGAAGGTTTTTTTGTTCTGACCCTGGAATTTTAAAATTTGACTGAAAAGGTCTGTTTGAAGTCTCCTGAGCCATTGTGCCTTGCCTGTCTCCCAGGCCCTCTGCAGAGATGGAAATTGTTTATTCGTATATATTGCCTTGCTTTCTGGTCACCTTTAATAATTTATGCAACTCACCTACTAGGCCTGTTTTTAGGGCCAGACTGTTCCAGCTCAGCTCTTTGTAGCTTCTTTCAGTTCTGTCTGAAGGTGCCAAGGAAATTACAGTAGAAATGGCAGGTGATATATTTTCAGCCCCCTGAAAATTTTCATTTTCAGTATGTCGTGGGGACCAGCATGGGGATGTACTAGAGACTGTAATGATAGCTTGAAAATCTTACAGCTGTCATTCAGCTTTTGTTCCCAGCTATTTCAGTGCCAGTGCCTGTGCTTTTAGGGGAAGGCTTCATTTCAATGCATGTGGCATCTGCAAAACTGGCTGCTGGTGCCAAAGTATCTGCTCAGTGTTCCCATATTGAAAAAGTTCCTTCTCTAGACTGCTGAACATCAAATTACAAGGAAATGTGAGGCCAGGCAAAAACTCTTTGTCTGTGAAGTGTCAAGAGCTATTGGATGTTGAATCCACCCCTTCCAAGAAAACAGAATTTGATTTATCAGGTGCCTTTGTTCTATGTTAGGTCTACTTTTGTCTGTGTTTCTTTTATTCTGTTTCCTACTCTTCATCCAGTGTTGATTTCTTGTCACAGTTCAAGTTGCTACCTTATAGCATCCAACATGAATGACACTTCGATCATAGCTGTGTTCCTATCTCAAGAAGTAATATTTGAAAAACTCTTTTGTGTATGTTTCAATTAACTCATGCCTTTAATTTCAGAGTTCTTGCTTTGCTTTACAGCCTTGCATCAAAATTACAGTAGACAGCGTAGCAGGTGGGTGTGTCTGCCTTTAAACATGGACTGTGCATTTATTTCTCTCACCAAATCTTGGATTCCAATACATTTCCTGCCACACAGAAGGGCTGCATTAGCGTAGTTGTTCTGTGGGGAGGGACTGGATTCCAGTCAGACTTGCTTTGGTTCCTCTTTAGTAGAGATCCATGGCATTGTTCAATAAGGCAGCTGCTTGCTTTGTAAGGCTCTGGCTTGGTGTGTCACATCTCTCCAGAAACTGACTCCTACAGATCCTAGCTCAGATGGGATGGACCTGTGCTTTTGCTTTTTAAGGTTTTGAGTTGATCACCTGCTGCTTATACATGGTGGGATGTCATTGTAGTAATTACCTGCTGGGTTTGATGATTCTTTTCCACTTGTTATTACAGGAAGTGCTCCTACCTGCATGAGCCAGGGGTTCACAGAGATGATATATAGGCAAGAAGGACGTGGGGGAAGGCTGCAAACTTCTTCAGAACCTGCCAGATCTGACAGCAGCAGCAAATTGTTAATTGTTGGCAATGTGGAAGGCAGAAAGTACAGTGCTGCCTTGTAACAATGTGATCCAGCATCTTCTACTCTTGGTGAGATTATTGACTTAATACATTGCTATTCTCAATATGAGCTTTCCCTAAGATAGTCCCATTGTCATGGGGAGGATTTGCCAGAAGAGCAAAAAAAAAATCATGCAAAGCCATGATTTAAAGTGCAGTTTTTTCCAGCACATATAATTATACACTTCCGCTTAGCATTAACAACAAAAAAAATCTAAGAAACTTGTTAGTTTTTGGAATTACTGTTTCTCACACTCTTTATTCATCATATTAAACCTTGGGAATGCAAAAATTGAGTCAGTAACCTTGGATTCTTCAGTTATTATGAAGGGGTCAGTTTTGTAGGAGTTGCCTGAGGAAGATGAACCAGTCTGTTGCTTGGCTAGGATCCCTCCATCCCTTATTACTAGTAATCTTTTGGATGTGGACTGGCAGCTGAGTGCTGAAGGGGGCTAATTTAATGCTCCCATCCCACCTTCCTATGCACAAGTGCAGCTTCTGTTTCAACACAGACAAAAGGTTTGTTTTTATTTAGGACTGTCACTTCAGAAATTCTCTTGACAGCGTTTGATTGACATTGAGACTATTTCTTAGGTCTTGTGTGCTGGTAAGGGGGTGGAGGCATACAGTGAAAAATAAAATCTAGCTATTCCACAAGAGGGAGCAGCTTCCAGCAGAATTTTAATTTTTGATCTTAAAAGTTAAAAGGAGTTAAGAGGATTGAAAGGTCTACATTGAAGACTAGAGGACAGACATTTCCTCTGCACTCTCTGGATACCAAGGGTTGGGTTTTCAAGTAAGTGTACATTGATGTAGCTCTGTCTTCTTTTGGGAGAAAAATACTGAAAAATTACTCCAGTTAGAATTTGACCTTCAGTATTTGCTTCTTAAAACAAAACCTGTCAGACCATTGCTGAAACATAATAGTAACTGATATTTTGTGAGGTCAATAAAATATAATAATTTGGATTCCCTTCCTGGCTCTTTCTTGAAATATCTGAGGCAGTGGGTGCAAGACACTCTTTGCTTTCAGGATGGAATTTGGGCTGCTTCAGTTCAGTTTTGCCAGTTGTGTTTGTGGAATGAGTTCAGGTTCTTTTTGAGAACTGCTCATTAGTCGTCTTCTCCAGTCATGTGGAAAATTGCTAACAGTGCTTTCTGGGGCCAGAAGGTGCTGTTCTCTGGAGCAGCTGCTGTCTTTGAACCTTGCTTGACAGGGCTCCTTTTATCACTGACAAAGAATTTCATCAAACTGTATCCATGGATTCAAATCACAAAAAGCTGCAGGCTGCCACGTTCCCTGCTTCAAATCCGTTTTTGTGTGTAAACTCTATTTTCAACTCTTCAGTCTCTGAAGGATAGATAGAGGGCCTATAGAGGGCCTCTAGGTTTTTGGGGCTTTATCCTAGGCAATCTATCCCTCTTAAAAGGTTTCTGCTAACAGTTGCTCCAGGACATTGATACGCACACATCTATTCCAGCAGCAGGGACTGGCCTATTTCCAGGAACTGGACCACACATGCTATGAGACACAGATGTGACTGTGAAGAGGATTTGAATGGAGATTTCTGTGCCAAGGTTGCCCTTGGTCCAGGTAGAGGATTTTGTGTCATCACTGTTTGCCATGATTGTTTGCAGCCCTGGCAGCCACTACCATTCTTTAGTCTGTACAGGGTTTTCTTTTTGCATCTTGATTGGAAAGGCTGATTGATGCACAAAGGGCATTGACAGAATATACTTTTTTATATCTTCCTCCTTTCTTCTGGTTCTTGAAGAATGCCTGAAGTACAAGACATGTCTTTGCTTCCTCTAATTTTTGGGCTATGCATCCATTTCATACAGGTGCCTGAACAAGGGGTAGGACAGGACATCTTGTAGTAGCCTGAGTGAATGAATACCTGTCACATGGTCTGAGAGCAAAACCAGAGCCTTGTTATGGAAAGGTAAACAAATGTGTTACTTGATAGTTCCCTCCTGTTCCTCCTGAATCCTTCAGGGAATTGTTTTTAAGGGACTTGAGAGCAAATCAACTGTTACGTGGAAGCACAGGGCATTTACCTGAAATTCTCCATTGACATGCTTAGCAGCTTCCCTTCCATGCTCATGGCACTCTGTGCACAAGCCCTGTTTCCTCCTCTCAGGATCCTGCTGGCAATGTGGAAACCTCCTTAGCAGTGCCCTGTGTCTCTGCCAGCTGGGGAATGTAGGTAAGACTTTTTTTTCCTCCTTTACAGCAAGTGACCCCATGACCCCACACATGGGCAAGTGTGTCATGAAAGCAAAAATGTGTGGACTGTTAGAACAACATAAGGCTCTTCCCTGCTGGGAAAGGAAGGCTGAGGATAAGAAAACCACCTCCGTACCATACTTTCTTTGGGGCGGGGCTGTTGGCTGCAAGCAGTCAGGACTGAAAATTCTTGTCTTCTTTAATGTACTAAGACCTTGATTGTGTGGTTGGTTGCTAGTTGCTTCACTTTGTAAAATTTTTAATGCTTTTTACTTGAATGTCAAGGGCTATGGTTATCACAAATAATATCTGAGGCGATCCCATGTTAGCATAGATACCACTCCTACTGAATTTGTAGTTGATTTTAAAACTTTGCCAAGTGAGCTTACTGTGTTTTACAAGAGATACAGTTTAGAGCTATCCTTGAAGAGCTTGCCCCTGGCTAAGCAAGAGTTTGGAGCAACAGCGAGAGGGGTTCTTTTGTAATTCTGTTCTATATCCTGAACCTTTCTTACTAATGCCGGGGTGTGCGTGCGTGCATTGTCTGTGAACTGAATTCTTTTAGCTACGGTGCAATTACTGTTCCATATGGTGTGGATGGGGGAATGTTCCCTTGAGCTATAAATATGTTTTGTACAGGTGATAATGGAAAATGAGGTAGAATTTGGAATTAAATTTTGTAATATCTCTTCTTTGAAGCAATCTCTTTGTGTCTAGATTTTGGGATTGGTTTTTTCCTCCCTTTTTATTTTTTTCTCACATACGTTCTTGAAGTAACAACATGAACTTTAAATGGACCCATTGGAGAATTTAATCTAGGTTAGTGATGATGTACATCGCCTTTTAGCACACAAGTATTGCTGGACTGCAATTCTAGGAGATCAGATTTTACTGCAATCCAAGCAGTGTATTGCTAAGCACAACAGGAAGTGAATTTGGACAAATAAAGTACTGTCTGTCAAAGCAGGTTTATTTCCCCCTATTAAAGATGTGGTAAATTGTCAATATGTGTAATGTATCAGGTTTAATGGGTATTTTCATCAAGCTTCTGATAGGTTACCTATGAACACTTCATTTGACAAGTCAAGCACTTTATTCAGGAACCCAACATTTTTCTGTAAGTCATGATCAGTCTGTAGTGCTCGTAACACCAGACTGGTGCACAGTTTTGTACAAATGAGGCCCTTACTGTGAACTAAATGTGAGAATCCATAATAAAACTGGAACATTGAAAATTGGAATCTGGCTTTATACTAGGCTGTAGTGAGGGGCTGGGATATGCTCTTGAGTACAGTGTAATAAGGGGTTGCTTGGGGTGGAACTAGATGGGAAAACCCAAAATAAAGCCACCTTACTTGGGACTACACATTGATGCCCAAATGAGTGCTGGAGGAGAGCCAACCAGTCTGTTTGGACGTGTTCCAAGGGCTACTGAAGTCAAGCCAGAACAGCTAGAAACTGGACTGTGGCCTGTACAGGGTAATACAATAGGCTATTAAATGGTTACTGAAAAGCCCGTTGACTTCTTGTATTGCTTCACACAGTGCAAGTTGGTCTTTGGATATTGTCTGATCAGGGCTATTGTTCTGGAAGGGAGGACTGCTGGTACAGAAGCTGTGCTAGAATGTAGGGAGATGACAAAAAAAAGAGGAAGTATTGTTCATAAATGCTGATAATATCTGAAATAAAACTTCTCACTGCCCTCTAGAGGAAGAATGACTTTTTTCTGCAGGTAAGTGATCTCACATGGGTGAACCGTGGTAACTGATTCCAATTTGCATTTGATTTGAACCTCCCAGATTTGTAGGCTTCTAGATTCCAGCCATCAACCTGTTACCTGTTCCTCAACAAGAATGAGGCTTTTTTACAGCCTGGTGTTTTAATATAGATTTTGTGTTCTGTCTTCAAGCTGCTTCTTAATCTTCTATTTTCTAACTAAATAGAATCTTTCAATGCAAGTTGCTTCCTTTGGCCCTCAGTCTACCGTGACCTCCTTTTCATTGTTTACCCATAAGGTTTCCCAGTCTGTACCATGTCTTCCAACATCACTATCCCTAAGTCCATATGCTGAAATCATATGGATTTCATCTTCACTACACCTACTGCTGCTGCTTGGTTTACATCCGAGGACTGTGGTTGTACACTTTGGAGTTATTCTCTAATACACCACCACTAACTGTAACTCTGGCCCATGTAATACATGCTCTGGAAGTAGAAAGTTTATGGTTTATAGAATGGGTGTAAGTCTGGCAAGGATTATAATTGTTGTAAATTGCTTTTCCATTTTTATCCTTCTTGCAGTCATTGCTTTATCTCCATATTGCATTCAAAGCCTGTAATCTTCTTGTCATGCAGCTGACAAAAGGTAGTCTTAAGGCTTCATTCACCTGACCTATTTTTTTCACCCTGTATTTTAGGATGAGGTGGTTCTGCAGTACCTGGGTTTCTCCATTGACCAGAATGGCAGTTTAGATTATGTGTCTTTATTAAAGCATGTGTGTTGGATCAGCTGAGTCACACCCTGGCAGTGTGCTGGTGCCTTGCAGTGCTTTGGGGACAATAGCTGTTCCATTTCCAGGTGGAGAATGAAAGCATGAGAAGTGAGGAGAATCAGTGCATTAAGATGGTACATTCTTGACGTGCATCAGAAACAGTGTGGCCAAGCAGGACCAAGGCAATGATTGTCCCCTATTCAGCACTCACACCTCAAATCCTGTGTTCATTTTTGGGATCCCTCACTTCAAGAAAGACATTGAGGTACTGGAGCATGTCCAGAGAAGGGCAACAGGGCTGTTAAAGGATTTGGAGCACAACTTTGATGAGAAGCAGCTGACAGAGCTGGGGATGTTTAGCCTGGAGAAGAAGCTCAGGGGGGACCTTATCTCTCTCTACAGCTACCTGAAAGGAGACTGTAGCAAGGTGGGGGTCATTCTCTTCTCTCAAGTAACAAGTAACAGGATGAGAGGAATTGGCCTCAAATTCTACCAGGCCAGGTTTAGATTGAATATGAGGAAAAATTTCTTCACTCAGAGGGTGTCCAGGCATTGAAACAGCCTGCCCAAGAAGTAGTGGAATTACCATACCTTAAGGTGTACAGAAAACACATAGATGTGACCTGGGGACATGGTTTAGTGGTGAACCTAGCAGAGCAGTTTGCAGGTGAAAAATTCCCCACTGAACAGGAGAATTATTTTTGACAAAGCCCCAAAGCTGTAGTGGCTTAGGTGAGGAGGAGAAGGTCTCAAGACAGAAGTGTCCCACACATAGGAGGAATAGTACATGGGATTTGCTTTGAGACCAGATGGCTGAGTGCAAAGCTGAAATATGGGAATGCTGGCACAGCCCTGACATGAAGGAATGGGTGCAGTAAAATACAAAATCTTTGTTTTAATAGATCATATAAAAATGCTATTCCTGGAGACAACCGCTGTAGGTCAAACATTTGTAAGAGATGGCCTAATCAATAGTGTCAATTTAAATTGCAAGGAGGGAGAGAACAAAGAGGTGAGATCAGGGAGATGATCAATGACCACCTGAGAGACCAGCAGTGCTTCTGAAACAGTAAGTCCAGGGGGGAAACTGCAGAGGAGACTCCACAATGAAGAAGGCATTCTTTTACAAGCTTTTGCCATGATGTTTCAGCAGCTGAAGGATGAGCCAGGCCAGAAGCATAAGGACAATTGGAGGAAGATCCAAGACCATGTGCATCATCCCTAGATAGGACAGAAGCCAGGTGACTGTGCTAACACAATGCTTGCCAAGTTGCCAGGCATATTAGCTAGAGCACCATGTCGAGCTAATGATGCTGGAGAGCTTTTTGCTTGCATCCCACCAGCTTTGCATGTGCCTCCATAGCTGTGTCTTATGACCAAATTCAGCTTGTGTGTCAAGACTGACACGGTCCTGAACTCTTTGAACTCACTTTGGTAGAGTGACTTACAAAAGGCAGAGGTTGCTTCTTGGAAGGTTAGCCTGCTGGTGTTGGGTTATCATTGTGCTAGGGAGCCCAAGGTGAATAACATCTGGGGTAAGGTCTGAGCATCTGCAAGTGCCAGACCTGGTCCAACAGCTCAGTGTGATCCCCTTTGACTTTTCTCACCACTTCATGTCTGGTCATCCTAGGACTGTTTTCACCTGTCTGTGCAAATATTTCCTAGCTGGCCACAGGATATTCAAGATTAACCTGGGGATGTCTAGCAAACTGAATTCAAAAGAAGTTTTCATTTTATTCTACTGTTCAATCCTCCCTCCGCCTATCCCTCTCCCCTTAGCCCAGATCCCCACCAGTGAGGGTGGTAGTGCTGCCCTGCTCTCTCCACAGTCATGGTGACAGCAAGCAAACTCTGCAGCTCATCTTAATCATTTTATGGACAAGATTATTACCTCCTGCATCACTTTTGATTTTTGTTATGCAACCGTATTTTGTGACTTGCTTTGCTACTGAGCTGTGCCACACCATGGCCTGAGGGGGTAGCTTGAGAAGAATTTTGGGAATGTTGCATGATTTCTGCACCCACCTGAGGATGGGATGGGAGGAATGGGAGTCCAGGAAAAAGAGAACCTGTCATAATCTGTGGTTTTGAGACTGAGGACAAGAGGAAACAAAGGGGATTAACCAAGCCCAGGAGTCTGTATCCTAAGTGAGCAGGGAGCCTGAGGCAGATAGATCAAAGTGTCATTATTCATTAAGACTCACAGATACAGAATTGGAAATGAGCAGGAGTTCAAAGGGAGATATGAGTTTGTTAGTGCAGCCGCTGGGGTGAAAACTGACAGTGCCACAGCAGCACTGGCAAAGCAGTCATCCCTGGGCCAGGCAGATAGGGCCTCCCTGAGCAGGGAGGGCTGTTCTCCAGCTGCTGTGAGCCCTGAGTGGTGGCCTGGGGACTGGCATTTGTGAGCTTACTCCTAGTTCTCTCACACAGTTTTATGAGATTGGGCAACTTTCTTTCCATGTTGGTAAACTGAGGCACTGAACAAGTAAAGCTGACGCTTGGCAAGGGAAGTTAAGAGTGTTGGTACTGTAACTTGAAGTGGATATAGATTACAATAATGAAACCCACTGCAAACTAAAAACATTATAAATTTGTGTTCTCCCAAAGTACAAAAGAGCATTATCATCCTCTTTGCATGTCAGTGAATTTCTCCAAAACCTCCCTCCCCTTTCTTCAAGTGGTCTAAAGACGATTTTGGAGCAGTCTCTGCTGCTGACCAGGTTGCTCTTCGCTCATTACAGCTCCAGGGACAGTCTTGCAGAAATTGAAGAGCAGCTCAGAAAAGAGCTGAACTGCCAGGTTAGATACATGGAACCAAGGGAGCTGGGAACCATCACAGGAAACCCTTAGACAATGGAAACATTTGCAGTGCTCAAACTCTTGCTGAGATTCTCATGCTTGAAGGCTCACAAAACATTTGGAATAAGAAGAGAGGTTTTCTTGCTTGTTTCCTTGTACTTTAAATCCTCTCTGGACTCAACTAGTGCTCTCAGCACCTCAGTGCTGTGACAGCAAGAGGAACTCTGACAGCCACATAACTGTGAGGGACAAGCTGCTTTGTGCATAGGCAAGAGCACTCTCCCAAATCCTCAGTCTTTTAAATCATTTGAATGGTGGTTTGAGCTTTTCTTATCCCTTAGCTCTCCCTGTCTCCCATCTCTAGTCCCTCCTTGCAGCTCCTTCTTCCTGTGCTGAAGACCTATGCTATCACAGGGGGGAAAATGCTGGGTTTATTATGACAGTGGAGATGTATCAGTGCCAGAAGGCAGCAAAGGGAGGGATTCACTGTTCAGACAGTCAGAGAAGATGGGGAAACTGCTCCTTAATGTATCCTGCCTGGAAGGAGGTGTTGTTGGTGGCCAGGGAAGAGTTCTTGGACTCTGCTGTGTGTCATAGCCATGTAGGGTTTGGGTACCAACAGGTGGATGGGGATATGGCCAGACCATTGCTCCTTTCATCAGCTGAGGCACTCCTATTTTCCATGGGAGGAAGGTTTATCAGGCTCAGCACTTCCATTGCTGCCCTTACATCTGGTCTGTTCTCACACGTGTGCCTTGTCTGTGAGCATTCAGCTGCCACCTGCTGCACAGAGGTGAGGTGCAGGGGGAACATTTTGGACAAGAGCCACTGTTTTGCCATCACAGCTTCACTGCAATTGTCTGAGACATCCTTTCTATCAGGAACAATGGCTGAACCTGTACTTTGTTGTTCCCCTGGGATAGGGGGCTGATATGGTGCCCTGTGTGGATGGGAGTAAAGGTGTCCCACATCCCAACAAATCTTCAGGAACTGATCACCCTTAACTACAACTTGCTTTTGTGGAGTTTCTCTTCCTTCACTATCAGCCAGCTCTGAATGTATTCAAAATGTTGTTAGGCAAATAATCAGCCTTGGTTGCTGCTTTGACTGCACATACGTGCTTCAACTCTGCTCCTCAGTATCCTGTGGCCTGGGATGACTCTCCATGCTCCTTTCCAGTACCCTGGTGGCACACCACTGCCTATCTGTTCTACCCTTTATTGTTAGCAGGGCCAGGCTGAAGTGTCCAGCCAGGCTCTCCACATCCGCGTGGTTGTGACAATGGGCTGAAATGTTTAGAGCACCTTGCACAGATGACAAAGGATGACACTTCATGCTCGTTGCTGGTTCGCTCGATCAGCTGCAAGAGAGCTAAAGGTTAATGCCTGCGTTGGCGCTGCCGGGCTGGTCTTCTCCGCCCTGCTCGGATTAACCCTGTATTTCCCGCTGCTCTCCCAGCTGCCCTTTCAGGCTGCTTCAGCAGTTATCATGGTCAGCTTATGATCAGCCCCCGGTGTGACTCTGCCCTTTGAAACCACCCAGTTAAGATGCTGTTTTATCTGACTCCTTAATCCTGTGTGACAGTTCAAAATTTTTTTTTTTAGATTATTATTTTTTTTTTTTTTAGTTTGCTGGACTCTTCCTTCAAGTGCCCCCCTTTAGGACAGGGTACTTCAGCTTCCTTTAATGCGTGTGGAGCTTTTCTATGCAGCATCTTGCCTGACCTGCATTGAGAACATGAGGTCTCAAAATCCTGGGAAAACAGGTAATTTATTCTGGCACTTGCAGAGCCATCTTGGGTGGCTTCCTGCTGTCACTGCAGTCAGTTCTGTCACTCTAGCTCTATTGGAGAAAGGCCCCTGGGAGACAAGCTGAGGCTGAGAACAAAACACTGAGCCTTTGAATTTGTCTCCTCCCAGGGAATGTTTTCCATTTTCCCACTAGAAGACCCTCCTTTCTGGCTACACTGAGTCAATGTGCCCCTTGGATGGGTTGGACGCTTCTGTCTTTTCTCCTGATTACCAGAAATAAGTCTGATGTACAGAAGCAGAACCTGAAATAAGATCAGCACAATTATTATTTTGGTGCAGACTGTGATGGTTTCAGTAATAGTTGCACTTTTGTATTGCTCTCATCCTTCTGAAAACCTTAACTTTCCTGATTTCCCTTGTGCTGCTTGAGACCTCATTTGCCTTTTCTTGCTTTGTTTCCTCTGTGCTGTGTAAATCCTGGGGCCAAATTAAGCAGTGTCTGAACAGCAAAGAGAATCTGTGCATCCTGAACACATGTGACAAAGATGTCATGTCTTCTCATCTGTTATTAACAACTTTGCCTGCTTCAGCTGGCATAATTAGCCTTAAATTAGACATGTACTTTGCAGTGTCTAGCCTGCATCTGCCTGTGGAGATAACAGGTGGCTGCGTGGCATCCAGTCTCAGTGGAAAAGGCCAAGAGCAAGAGGATGCTGTGGAGCAGCGCTGAGGCCCTCCCAAGCAAAGTTACGCTCAGAGGAAACTGTGCTGATGGTGAGCGAAGGTGGCCAGGTCCCGATGGTCTCCTCGCTGGCACAGCTCTGCCCTGCTGCTTCACTTGTAAAATCAGGACGACGGGAAATGTCAACCGTGAACCAGCTGAACTTTCTGCTCTGCCCCGCGGGCTCGGGATAGGGAAGTTTGGGCATTTCGAATTTCTTTTTTCTCCCTTCCATCCCTCCTTCCTTCCTTCTCCCGAGTGGGAGATACTCGGTGAGATCTTCGTGCCGCGGCCGGGGCAGGCGCGGGTGGAGCGGAGCGGCCGCGGGGCTCGGCGGTGCGGGCGGGCGGAGCGCGGTGCGGCCGANCGGCACCAGCGCCTCGCCTCGGGGCAGGGCCCCCGCCCCCGCCATGGAGAGCGGGATGCCGCTGTCGGGCGGGCAGCGAGCGCTGATCCGGGAGAGCTGGCAGCGGGTGAGCGGCAGCCCCGTGCAGCACGGCCTCGTCCTCTTCACCAGGTGAGCGGCGCGATGCGGCCACCGGCGCCCCGGTCCCGGCCGCCTGCCCGCCCGCACCGACCCGCGGGAGGGATGGACGGGCTCCGCTTCTTGGAGAGGAACGCTTCCCTGTGCTTGGCGATGGCTCCTGGCCGGCTCCCCTCCCCTGGCCTCTCTCCCCTCCCGTGGCTGGCGGTCCGCGGGGAGCCGAAGCCGCTCCGCC